>CAUYQV010024395.1:0-23208 GCA_963574575.1 Galagoides demidoff | reverse complement strand
AAAAAAAAAAAAAAAAAAAACATACGATTTATAGGTATTCCAGAAGAGTAAGACAAATGCTCCAGAGAAATGGAAGTCCTACTAGAGGAAATCATAAATGAAAAATTTCCCAAATATCACCGAAGATTCTGCCACACTCATTTCAGAGGGGTATAGGATCACAGGCCATCTCAACTCAAGTATAGTTTCACTAAAACACATTGTGATGAACCTGTGCAAAGTCAAGACAAAAGAGATGATTCTGCAAGCTTCCAGGAGTAAGTGTGAATTGACCTACAGGGGAAAATCCATCAGGATGACCGTAGTTTTCTCAAATGGATATTTTCAAGCCAGAAAACAAGAGTCATCTACCTTAAAACTACTTAAAACAATTTTTAGCCCAAAATTCTATATCCTGCTAAGCTAAATTTTAAAATTGACTGAGAAATAAAATCATTTACTGATGTGCAAATGCTAAGGAAGTTTGCCACAATAATAACAGCTTTACCAGAAATGCTTTGACCTATTCTACACACTGACCATCACAATGGACCACAAGCAAAGTAAACACCCAGAAACTGAAAAACAAACTCTAGCTTCCACAATGATGCAAAAGATAAAACTAAGCAATGGACTTTCATAAAATAAGATGAATAGAACTCACATGTATCAATTCTGTCAATAAATGTTAATGGCTTAAATTCCCCACTGAAGAGGCATAGGCTGTCTGATTATATAAAAAGGCACAAGCCATCCATTTGCTGTCTGAAGTAAATACCCCTAGCCTCAAAAGATAAATTAAAACTCAAGGTTCAAGGATGGAAGACAATTTTTCAGGCAAATGGAAATAAGAAAAGAGGGGTTGCAATCTTATTTTCAGATACAAGTGGATTTAAAGCAACTATTCAAAAAAAACAAAATGGACACTGCATATTCAAGGGAATAATACTACAAGAAGATATTTGGTCAAGGGAACAATACTACAAGAAGATATTTCAATTATAAATATTTATGCACCCAACTAAATGCTACCAGACTCTTGAAACAGATCTTAGTCTGAACAATATGATATCCCATAACACCATAATAGCAGGGGACTTTAACACTCCTCTTACAGAGCTAGACAGATCCTCTAAACAGAAATTACACAAAGATATAAGGGACTGAACTGTGATCCTAGAACAACTGTGCTTGAAAGACATATATAGAACACTCCATCCCAAAGCTAAAGAATATACATTCTTCTCATTGACTCATGGAACATTCTCCAAAACAGATCATATCTTAGGATACAAATCAAACCTCAACAGAATCAAAATAATTGACATTTTACCTTGTATCTTCTCAGACCACAAGGCAATAAAGGTGGAACTCAATTCCAACAAAAATTGTCATCCCCACACAAAGGTAAGGAAATTAAACAACCTTATGCTGAATGACAGTTGAGTCAAGGAAGAGAAACAAAAGGAAATGATTGACTTTTTTGAAAATAACAACAGTGAAGACACAAGCTACCAAAACCTGTGAGACA
This sequence comes from Galagoides demidoff, assembly GCA_963574575.1. Lineage (NCBI taxonomy): Eukaryota > Metazoa > Chordata > Mammalia > Primates > Galagidae > Galagoides > Galagoides demidoff. The sequence continues at coordinate 21,698 of CAUYQV010024395.1, read as the reverse complement.
CTGTTAAAGTAGTCATAAGAGAGAAATTTATCACATTAGATGCCTACATCTAAAAAACAGAAAGAGAGGACATCAATAACTTAATGAATCATCTTAAAGAAATGGAAAAGGAAGAGTAATCCACTCCCAAACCTAGCAGAAGAAAAGAAATAACCAAAATTTAATCAGAAATAAATGAAATTCAAAATAAAAGAATCATTCAGAAAATTTATGAAACAAAAAGTGGGTTATTTGAAAAGCTAAATAAAATTGATAAACCATTGGCCACATTAATCAGAAACAGTAAAGCAAAACCTTAATAACCTCCATTGGAAATGAAAAAGGGGAAATAACAACTGATACCACAGAGACACAAAAGATTGTTTCTGACTAGTACCAGAAATTTGACAATGTGGAGGAAGTGGACCAATACCACCAACACCTGGAATCACACCATCTTCCTAGATGTAACTGGGAAGAAATAGATCTCTTGAAGAGACTAGCATCAAACACTGAGACTAAATAAGCAATAAAAAAGCTTCCAACAACAACAACAAAAATCTCAGGACTAGATGGTTTCACAGAATTCTATCACACCTTCAAAGATGAACTTATACCTATACTGCAGAACTTATCTCAAAACACTAAAAATGAAAGAACCTTCTCCAACATGTTCTACAAAGCAAACATTACTTTTATTCCATAACCAGGAAAGAACCCAACCAAAAAGGAAAACTAGACACCAATTTCACTAATGAATATCAATGCAAAAATGTTCAACAAAATCTTAGCTAATTGATTGCAGCTACTCATCAAAAAAATTATACATCACAATGAAGTAGGTTTCATCCAAGGGATGCAAGGTTGGTTTAACATATGTAAATACATAAATGTAATATAGCAACCATATCAAGAGAAGGAAAAACAAAGACCATACAATCATTTCAATAGATGCAGATAAAGCATTTCACAAAATTCAGCATCTTTTTCTAACAAGAACACTTAAGAAAATAGGTATAGGTGGAAAATTTATTAATCTGATGGAAGCCATCAATGACAAACTCACAGCTAACATCATACTGAATTGTGTAAAACTGAAAGCTTTCCCACTTTTAGAACCATACAAGGATGTCCACTATCCCACTATTATTCAACAAAGTTCTGGAAGTTCTAGCCAATGAAGTCAGGCAAGAAAAGGATATAAAGGACATCCAAATAGGTGCAGAGGAGGAGAAGAGGTCAAACTCTCCCTCTTTGCTGATGACGTGATCTTACACTTAGAAAACCCCAAAGACTCAACCACAAAACTCCTGAAAGGCATCAGGAAATAGTCATGTCTCAGGATATAAAATCAATATCCACAAATCAGTAGCCTTTGTATATTCCAATAATAGCCAAGTTGAGAAGCAAATCAAGGACACAATTCCCTTCACAGTTGCTTCTAAGCAAATGAAATACTTAAAAATATACCTAACAAAAGAGGTGAAAGATCTTTTCAAAGAGAATCATGAAACTCTAAGAAAAGAAATTGCAGAAGACACTAACAAATGGAAGAACTTAACAATGCTCTCAGCTGGGAAGAATCAACATTGTCAAAATGTCTATTCTACTCAAATTAATCTACAGATTCATTGCAATCCCCATTAAAATACCAACATTATATTTTTAAGGACTAGGAAAATAGTACTTTGTTTTATACGGAACCAGAAAAAATTCTGTATATCTAAGACTTTTCTTAGTAATAAAAACAAAGCCAGAGGCATCACCCTACCAGACTTCACGGTATATTTCAAGTCCACAGGCATCACCCTACCAGACTTCACGGTATATTTCAAGTCCACAGTAATCAAAATAGCCTGGTTTTGGCACAAAAATAGAGAATAGACATATGAAACAGAATAGAAAACCAAGAGATGAAACCAGTCTCTACTTGCCAACTGATCTTTGATAAACCAAACAAAGGTACATAGTGCTGAAAAGAATCCCTATTCAACAAATGGTGGTGGGAGAACTGGATAATCACCTGTAAAAGACTGAAACTCAACTCACACCTTTCACCCCTTACAAAAATTGACTCAAGATGGATAAGAGACCTAAATCTAAAGCATAAAATTATAAAAATCTTTGAAGAAAGTGTGGGAAACCTCTTGATGATGTTGGACTGGGGGAAAGATTTTATGACAACAACAAAAATTAACAAATGGGACTTAATTAAACTGAAAAGCTTCTGTACAACTAAGAAGACAAACATCAAAGCAAATAGACAACCTTCTGGATGGGAAAAAATATTTACAGTTTATCAATCTGACAAATGGTTGGTAACTAGAATCTACAGAGAACTCAAACTAATCAACAGAATAATGGACCTATGTACCTATGGGCAAGTGATATGAACAGAACGTTCTGTGATGAACACAGATGAATGGCTAACAAACATTTGGAAAAATGCTCATCGTCTCTGATGATCAGAGAATGTAGAATCAAAAACACCCTGAGAGCTATAGATGCTGGTGTGGATGTGGAGAGAAGGGAGCACTTTTACACTGCTGGTGGGACTGCAAACTAATACAACCCTTTCGGAAAGAAGTATGGAGAACCCTCAAAGAACTCAAATTAGACTTCCCATTTTATCTTGCAATTCCATTACTAGGCATCTTCCCAGAAGAAGAAAAATCCTTTTATCATAAAGACATTTGAATTAGACTGTTTATTGCAGCTTAATTTACAATTGCCATTTCATGGAAACAGCATAAGTGCCCACCAACCAGGAATGGATTAACGTGCTGTAGTATATGTATACCATGGGATAATATTCAGGCACTAAAAAAGACAGAGACTTGACATCATTTGTATTAACCTGGATGGAAGTGGAACACATTCTTCTTAGTAAAACATCACAAGGATGGAGAAGCAAGAATCAAATGTATTCAATTCACATATGAAAACAGTAGATGATCTAATACAACGGGTGGGGAAGAGGAATGAGGGATTGGGGAGAGGGAAGGAGAGAGAGATAGGGGGTCACAGTGTACAGAACACCTCTTGGGGGCAGGACACAATTACAAGAGGGACTTCACCTAACGCCCACAACGTTGTAACCTAATTCTTTGTACCCTCAATGAATCCCAAACAACAGTTTTAAAAAAATGTAACCCTTGTTTTGTTTCCTGATGCTTATATTGTTCTCCTGTCCTCCAAAGGTAGGTTGTTTGATGTCAGATATGCTTTTCTGGTTTGTAACCTCTCTTTCTGTGTTCATACAGATCCAACCAGTGTCTGCACAATAGCAGTTGGTATTCCCTGAGCATCTGGTGAATATTCATCAATTTATACGGATTAAATTATTAGCTTGTGTTGCTGAGAATTAGGTTCTCATTCTTTTTATTTTTCTCTGCCCCTACCTCCCACCTAATTTAAGAAATTCTAAACTAATTATCCAATTTCAGCCAATACAGAGTCTAAATTTCATAGCTTTATTATCTTTATTAGAAGCTTCTTCAGCCTCACTTCAAAGGCATTTAAAAGATTGGCATCAACACTAAATTGTACAGCAAGGACACTTCAAACTAAACTCTTTTTTATGCTCCTCAGCACTGAACCTGATTTTCTTATCTTCCCATATTATGCAAAATTAATCAATTTTTTGAAACAGCAGTGAGATATTGTTTCCTTCAGTTAAGAAAAATGATTCAAAGGAATAGAACTGATCTTTCAATATATTTAGAGAGTAAAAATGTAGGGAGAATCCAGAGGGATATAGAATCCCTTATTCTTCTTCTCACTGCCTTTCTATTTGATTTATGGACAATCTCTAAATTTTTCTGGTGGAAAAAAAAAAAGAAATCTTATAGGAAGGAACACACTGAATCTCTTCCAGATTCCAAAAAACTCCCCAAAATAATATAGCTTCAATAGTGATAACACTCCTTGGTAACTACATTGCCACGTATTTAGCTATGTTCAATAAATATATTATAGATTTTTATTAGCATTTGAAAAAATCCAACATCTGGTATTTATTCCAATAAATATCACCACCCTCACTCTTTCTCCCTTTTTCTCTCTTAAACACATCATTACATGAATACACACTCGCTTACACATGCAATTTCTTTATCCTACATGTTTAGCCACAACCCTCATTCCCTAAACTACGCATGTATATACATATATATGTATTCATATAATTCATATATGTAGGTATATTCAGATTTCAAAATAATAAAGACCTAAGATCCTTTATGGTTAAAGAAGAAAGGAAAACTTACCAAAGGACATGGGCAAAGGTGGTTATGGTTGGTGTCATTAACTAAGGTTTATTTATATTTTACTCTTGACCCCTTAGGATAATGACTGCCAGCTAGCATGGAAATTCAGAGGAAGAGATTAAAGAATTTTGTTCCAAATCTTTTATTCAGCACTTGGGAATATCAACAAACATCAACAGGAGACCTGCTCTCCATTGCAGGTTCTAAGAGAAGAGAGAAAATAAAAACTAAAGTACATAAATATTATCATATGTTAGATTAGAGGTTAAAGAAACTAAATCTGATTAAAGAGGACTGGGAATTCCAAAGAGCTTCCTCAGGTGGAGGAAGAGGAAGTCAACCTAGTCTTGAAGAAAGTCCAGGAAAGAGTTATAGATGTTGGGGGATCAGAAACTGTGAGCATATCTACCATGATCGGTTGCACACAACCTGAACAAACCCACCCGGTGCCTCTTCCAGCACACTGGGCTGGCAGATGCTCAGCACGTTCATAAGAGATACTATAGCTGGAATAAGGAAAGCAAAATGGAGACTAGGGAGGAATAGGGAAGAGGAGGAATGGAAGTCCAAATGAGTCTAAATGCCTCTTGTACTATCCATCGTGATTGCTTTTATGTGAGGACCCCAAAAAGCCATACTTAAAAACCCATTGTCTCTCTCCAGAGAGAACCTTGCCATGGACTTGGCCCATGGCCACCCTCACTTTTTACCTGGTATCCTAATGAGAATATAGTTTTGTATCAGATGACATTGTTTTGAAATCCATTACCATCAATTACTAGATATGGGACCGTGGGTTATTTTCTTAATTTGATGTCAACTCAATTCAGCAAGTGAACGTTGGTTCATACTAGATAATCTAATATGATAAGATTCAGAATAAAAGAAACATGCTTGGAGCTTTAAACCTCAAGCAGCTTGTAGTCTAGACTAGAAGTCTGCAAAAACTTCTTTTGTAAAGGTCTAGATAGTAAATATTTTAGACACAGTGTGCCCTTTGCTCTCTGTTGGAACTACTCAACTCTTTCCTAGTAACACAAAAGCAGCCAAAGAAACAATAAATGAATAGGCATGACTTCCAATAATACTAGATTTACATAAACAGGCAGCAGGCCAGATTTTGCCTGTAGGCTATAGTTTATAACTCCTGACCTAGAGAAACACCAGCCAAAAGAACTTCTCATGACGATGAAAGTGTCTTTTGTCTGTCTACATTGCCAAATACAGCATTCAGCAGCCACATGGGACACTGAACTCTTGAAATGTGACTAGTGAAACAAAAGAATTGTATTTTATTTTTTTTGAGACCAAGTCTCACTACCCTGTTGTCCCAGGATGGAGTGTTATGGCATCAGCCTCACTCACAATAACCTCAAACTCCTTGGGTTTAGGCAATCCTCCTGCCTCAGCCTCCTGAGTAGCTGAGATTGCAGATGCCCAGCTAGTTTTTCCTGTTTTTAATAGAGATAGGGTCTCATTCTTACCCAGGCTGATCTCTTAACTCCTTAGCTCAAGGGATACACCCATCTCAACTTCCCAAAGTGCTGAGATTATAGGTGTGAGTCACCCCAGCTTATGTTTTAAATGTTCTTTAATTTTGATTAAGTTTAATTTAAATAGCCAATTGACTCTACACTAAACATCCTGGAAAAGATAGACACAGAAAACACAAAAGACCACTGTATATTTAAAATTGCCAAAAATCAAATTAACACAAGTAAAAAGCAACTAGTACTAAGAGTTATCCGAACTGAGCTTCATGGACTAAGTGCACTTTAGATATATCAAAGTGTACTCATTTCTCAAAAATCATTTAAACTTACTTGTAAAACCAAAATGGAAATAACCGAAGCTGCAACAGGGACTTCAAAAATATAGTTTTTGCATATAGCAATGATGCTTTATTACTGAGAAGTGTTTTCTACTTGGTCGCCCGTTTGACACTGTGCATTTGTGCCACAACAGGGTTGAATGAAGATGGGCTTTAGGGCCAGAGAAAAGAGATGTAAAGCTTCATTCTGCCTCTCACTCACCATGTGAGTTTAGTTCAATCCTGTCAGCATTCTCAGGAGTAGTTTCCTCATCTTTAAAATGGAAATGGTAATACTGATCTCTTGGATCATTTGTAAAAATTAAACATAATTCAAACTATGCTAAGTGAGTTCTTTTTTAAAACATTTTTATGCCATAAACATTAATTTCAAATAATTTCAATAAATTTTCAAAATTCTGGCAAGGAAAGCTAGACTTTACCATCTTCTTTTTGAAGAGGAGATTTATTTGTGTAGATGTGTCAAGGTATCTTGCCCAAGACCACAAGTGGAGCTTAGAAGGCTCAGCCTTGTCCAAGGATGTCCAAACTTTTGATTTCTCTGCACTATGTAGAAAGAAGAAGAGTTGTCTCAGGCCACACATTAAATACAAAAACACTAAGGAAAGCCAATGAACTATAACAACAAAGAAGTCCATGTTTGGACTATAACAAGGTAATTGTTAAATCTGCCACCACAGAAAAGCAAACAGTCCTCACATTATCTGCATACAGCCCACAGGCTGTAGGTTGGATACACCTACACCCATCCCAGTGCTTTTTCATGTTATCAACTTTTGTTATCATGAAAAGAAACAGTAATCTCCAAAAACATCATGGGAATTCTTCAAAGAACTGAAAGTAGACCAATTGTTTAACACAGTCATCATACTACAGGGTATTTAACCAAAGGAAAAGAAGGCATTTTATCAAAAAGATACCTGCACTTAAATATTTACCACAGCACAATTCACAATTGCAAACATGTGGAAGCAACCTGAGTGCCCATCAATTCATGAGCAGATTATCAAAGGTTGGTATATAGTAATATGCACTCGGAATATTCACTCTACTACTCACCCATGAAAATGGATGACTTAATGCCTTCTGCAACAATTTGGACGGAACTAGAGACCATCATCCTAAATGAAGTATCTCAAGAATAAAAAAAAAAAATACCACATGGACTCACTATGAAATTACAACTAACCGATGAGCACACGTGTACATAGAGAGAAATAAAATTCAATGAAAATCAAGCAGAGAGGTGGGACAGGAGGAGGAGGGGATGGGCAAAACCTACCTAACAGGTGTAGTGAACACTACCTGGGCGGTGGGCACAAGTATAACCCTGAGTCAAGCATTACCAAAGAGATCCATGTAAGCAAAAACATGTGTACCGCATAATACTTTGAAGTTAAAAAAAAAAAAAAGAAGTATTTAGAATATTCGTTCTTAATGAAACCTGTCATCTTGGAGGGTTATAAGAGATATTCAAGCTAACCGGGCTTTGTCCAACTATTCCTTCATATTTAATAGTCATATATCTTGTTTTGGTATAAAACCTTTCCAGATTTCACTTATTTGAATAATTTTTACAAGATATCTCCATCTGTATGATCATTAATCAGTGCCACAGTTTAGAGCAATGAATCTTGATATTTGAAAGCATTATGCAAAACAAGGCAAATACGCTCATCCAGAAGGCATTAAATCCTAAGCCCTCTTCCACATGGGTTTATATGAAGCCCTGTCCTTTCTAACACCTTATGTTTAATTTATATTTTCAAAGCGACACAGTGAACTGCTTAAAATATAAGCGATTTCCACCTATGGTGCATCTTACAAGGGCACATGTGAAATGTACTAAATGTAGGATATAAATGTCTTAACACAATAACTAAGAAAATGTTAATCAGTTTGATGAAAATATTTATAAAACCAGCACATTGTACCCCATGACTGCATTAATGAACACAGCTGTGATTTAATAAAAAATACATACATATATATGTGTGTGTGTGTGATTTCATTCCATGCCATCTCTAATCTCACCTTTCTTCCTAATGGTGACAAACATAGGCCCTGAGCAACACAATAGTCTTTATTCCCAAATTAAAAAGTAATACATGGCATCGGTTAAGTATAAGGATATGTTTTCTTTCCTTATGTCAGAGAAGAACCTAGATCACTAACAATATTAAGTGTATGTGGTGAAAAATCAGACTTCCTCCATTCCCTCCTTCTACCCACTTTTAAATATTCTTTGTCAGTTAGGATTCCCTGACGTCAACTGTCGTCATGGGATTGCATCCCTCTGGATGTGTGTGAGAGGAGACTAACTAGTACCTTTAAGGTAGTGATGCTATAGCCCATGGAAATGATGAGCTGCAAGTGGAGGAAGCTACATACCTCGGTGTCAAATCAACTGGATTCAATCTTCCCTGTTCAAACATGACACCCAAACTCCCGCATCAGAGAGGGCATAGCTAAATATCCCTGCGTCTGTCTAATGCTAGCTTGATGTCTCTTTTTGTGATTTGAAGTTGAGACCCAGCCCATCATGCCCACTGGAAAGAAGATTGGTGATGGAGAGAATTTCATAAAAGAAGGACCTCGGTCTCTTGGTTGGAGTTTCTTTCACCAGTCACCGGAACTGGGTGTCTTACGGGTGTTCCCAAATCAACCTCAGCCTGCAAAAAGCTTTCCCACATTCAAAATCATTACATGATGTATGGTTCTACACTTTTCCCCTAGTCCCTTAAAGAAGAACTTTAGAAACATAAAACAGGAAAGGGACATGGAAGCAATTGGTAAAGGATACTTATTCACTTATTTTATTCAATTCATGCATTTTTTATAGACATCCTGGACGGAATTCCAGAGACGGAAGAGTGTCACCAAAAGTTTGATTCTAGTAAATAGCAGAACCGTGTTGAGCGTCTGTGTCTTAAAAGTTCTGGTTCAGTTCTTACTCTGTTGAGCATACACATAGGCATCTCTAGAAACATACCATAGTTTTGTTTGTTCTTTTGATTTTTAAGAAAAAAAACATAATGTTCCAGGTTCTTTCTGCATAAAAGTCTCTTCCTAGAAGCAATCGATGTGTTTTAGGTGGTTAAGTGTGTGGACTCCGTGAATTGCACAGTACTGCGAAATGGCAGAAGGTTCATTACCTCTGTGACTTCCCGCCTCCGTGTACCGTTTCCTCTTTCCCAAATGCAGATTCGTCAATTGTTCCCAGCTCAACTCATGGTGGCTTCCCCAAAGAATCCAGCCTTCACTGATTTCCCCCTCTAGTCAATCCTCCATACGTCAGCCCTTAGCGGCACACCCATTTTGCACACATCAGTCCGAAGGCTGCCACATAGGACGTACTTCAACATCCACCTAAAAGAGGAGATGGGTCCAGGATACGTGGCTTCTTCTGAAACATGAAGGCGTAAATCCCTCTCCATGATATATAAATGTAAGGATCTGGGTTAATCCTTCCATGACTTTAAAAAGTGGCTGGGACTTCCCAAATTACTCTGAAATACTCCTCATACCTGGTTTATTAATTAGGTGGTGAACCTTATCGTCTATGTGGAAATGCTATTCCCACCTTAAGACCTTACTATAGTTAGCTGAGAAACCATCTTCACAAACATTGAAGTTTCACTCGCATCATAATTTAGAAAGTTTTGTTTCTCTTTTAATAGCTGAAAGCAAATGGCTCTATGGGAAGTCCAGCATTGCTTAGGGATGAATAATCCACGGCCATCAGAAAACACTGATGAAAAATACTTGATTATGGTTTGAATTATTTTTTGTTCCATAGTTTCATCCCATTAAATTGTTTCTTTTACTCCCTTGGACCACCCAGACTGCTGTTCTCTCTCCTACCATCTCTGTATCTTTCAAATATTTGGCAAGCTGCAGATTTTGATTGATCATCCTTTTTTTCCACTTCTCCCCAAATGCTAACTCTATCTTTAATGGATTCCTGTCTATTGTTCTTTGAGATTAAATCAATGAAAATTACAAAAGCTAAAGAATTCTTTCACAAGCTATTTTGCCCCTCCCTTCACCTTCTCACAAAGGATTGTTTTTCTGTCTTATCACTTTCCTTCCAAAAGAAGGATACACCTTAATTAAATTATTACCATTCTTTTGAGGATTATGAATAAATCTTCATTTGTTTTCTTTATTAACATTCGATCTGCTTTTGTTAATTGTGTAAATGTTCCCCGTGGGCAGAAAAGCAATATAACTCAAATGAAGCAGGGCTTTTTGTTAAGGACAGTCAATTTGATTAACATCACCGTCAATATGATGAATGGAAACATTTTGGAACAAGTTGCCCAGTAACTTGAAATTGACAATATAACGGGTGTGTCATTAGGACTAGAACAATAAATGCAACAATGTATCATAGCATGGATCTGAGAAGCTGCTTAGTTGGGGATAAAGTAATGATTCTCCGCATTTACATAATACTCATTCTTAGAGTCAATGCTTATTAATAGACTTTATCATCTTGATACTTAAATGATGTGGAAACAAGTGGACTTCATGAATGTTGGAGGAGCAAAGTGATAATTCAGGGATCTACATTCTGGGCATAGAGTGATAGAAATTGATTACCCTTGTATGGCTAATATGATGCAGTTAACAAGGATTTATAGCATATATAAGTAAATGTTTATGGGAACTACTTAAAATGCAAACCAAGATATTGCAAACTTCCAACTACAGACTTCCTCTGTCTACTAGATGCTGGCCATTACTCACCAGTGGATAAATATCTGGTAATAAATTTTCTGACAAAGGGGAAATAGATGAAAGAAAATATACCTAAGGATTAGACTAAGACTTCTGCAAAAATCACCATTCTTCTAAAAGACTAATTTTCATTAAATGATCTCTTACATCTTCCACAACTAAGTTTCAAGCTCTTCAGTGGTTTTTTTGTTTTGTTTTGTTTTTTGCGGTAGTGGTTTTGTTTTGTGTGTTGTGGGTTTTCTGTTTTACCATGTTTTTAGCAAAGTTGTAAAATTTTTTTTTTAACTGAGGGAAAAAGGTGATTTATAAGGACCAAATATTATTAAGTGAAACATTAATAATAGGAAGAGAGACAAAAAGAAAAGAGTCTTCTGTAAAATATTTATTTAAGTGGCAGAAAAATTAAACCCATGTAAGCATGAGACAGAGGAGAAGCATTACTAAGTGGATCCGTTATATATGAAATAAAAAAAGAATTGAAAGACACATATATAGACTTCACATATGAAATCTGACTAGTTCTTTCTTTTTATGAAACAAACTGATTCCTAAAATTAACAATTTCACATAAAATCTACATTGAATTATTAGCAATCAACAGCTTTCCTTCATTCAAACAACTTTGAGATGTCCACACTTCTCAGTTATCATTTTAGCTTCACTGTACTCCATTTATTTCACTTAGGACTTACTGTTGGGAGTCTTACAAGAAACTACTGTATATTTCTGTTTTGACACACTGACATCTGCAAACAAAACATAGACAACTTTTTAAGAAACCTAGAATAAATGTAATTTTAAAAAGAAAAATTCTACTGTAGACTTCCAGGCTATACATTCTTAGAGGTAAATGACCCTTTTGGTACAAAGATAAATTATAGACAAATGCAGAACAAGCATCTTCAGGGAAAAGAAAAGGTTAAATGTTCTTGGGGGGGTGGGGGTGGGGAGAAAGAATAAAACAGCCAAAAGCAAAATCTCCTAATAGCCTTATCTCTAATCAGAGTTCTCTCAATAGTCACTATCCCCTATTTTTTCAATTCAGTATAAAAAATGCTGAAGGTAAAGAAATATCAAAAGTCAAAAACAAAGAAAAAGAATATGTGAAGCCAGTCGTTTTCTTTCTATGTTGGATTATGTCAGACCTGTCTGGTTAGGGTTAATATTAATGTAAAAAAAAAAAAAAAAAGCCAATCACAGAAGAAAGACAGCATACTTTTGAAAATTAGGCAAAACAAGTGAGAAGTTTTAAAACGCATGATCAAGGCTCATAGCAGATTTAAAAATTACAGCCAACTTATGCTAAGAAGGTAACCTTGATGAGACCAAGCAACGATTCAGACATCAACACTGAGATACTTACGTTTGGAAATAAATATATTTTATTAAATGTGATTCTAAATTAAGTATAATAAGAAGGCAAAATATATAGTCAATATGTTTTTATGTTTTTTTAATTATTGTCTTTTTTTACCTACTTGCTGGTTTTACACATTCTTCTAAAATTTAAGATAGTGGCGATACTTTATGTAAAAGAAAAATTTTATTTTTGTAGAACAACTATAGGTTTACAATAAAATAAAGGAAATACAATGAAATCTGACATGCTCCCCGCCCCTATACATGCATAGCCTTGCCCACAACCAGCATCCCCAGCAGAGAGTTACATTTGTTATAACTGATGAATCTAAATGGATGCATCATAATCACCCAAAGTCCACGGTTTATGTCAGAGTTCACTCTTGGATTTGGACATCCAATGAATTTGGACAAATATATCCACTATTCTAGTTTTATACAGAGTATTTTCACTGCCCTAAAGACCCCCTGTGCTCTGCCTATTCACCCCTCAGTCCGCCACCTGTAAACCTTTGGCAACCACTGACCTTTTCACTGTTTACAAGGTTTCTTTTTTCAGAATGCCATAGAGGTGGAATCAGACAGTACACAGGATTTTTTACTGGTTTCCTTCATTCAGTAAATGCATTTAAGTTTCCTCCATGTCTTCCATGGCTTCAGAGTGCTTATATTTTTAGTGCTAAATACTCCACTATCTAGATGCAATACAGTTTATCCAGTCACCTGCTGGAGGATCTCATGGTTGCTTCTATGCCTGGGCGATTTTGGATGAGGCTGCTGTAAACACCCTCATGGCTTTTGTGTTGACACATAAGCTTTAAACCCATGTGGGTTCATGTCAAGGAGAGCAGTTGCTGAGTCATGGTAGGAGGGGGTAAGGTGGGCGGTGGGAGGGTGATTGGTGGGACCACACCTATGGTCCATCTTGCAAGGGTACATGTGAATCTTTCTAAGTGCAGAATATAAATGTCTTAACACAATAACTAAGAAAATGCCATGAAGGCTCTGTTAACCAGTTTGATGAAAATATTTCAAATTTTATATAAAACCAGCATATTGTCCCCATGACTACATTAATGTACACAGCTATGATTTAATAAAAAAACTAATAAAAATTTTTTAAATGTTTAATAAGAAAAAAAAAGTATGCTTAATTTTGTAAGAAACTATGACACCACCTTCCAATGTCACCATCCCATTTTGTGTCCCCACCAGCAGTGAATGAGATGTCCTGCAGCTCACGTCCTCATTTGGGCCTGTCAGTATCTGGATTCCAGCCATTCTACAGGTGTGTCATGGAATCTTATTGCTAGTTTTCATTTCCCTGATGACATACATGTGGGCTGTCTTTTAATAAGCTTACTTGACATCTGCATATCTTCTTTTATGGGATGAGATTTTCTTTATTTAACTGAAAAACAGTTGAAAGTGTGAAAGTATGTGTCTTCTTTTGATTTACTTGGTGATACATCTGGAAAGCATGATTATTCAGACAATTAAAATGAAGACCTTGTTTACCTGGTAACATTATACCTTGACTGCAGAATAAGTAACCAGGAGAAAGATAAAGGCTCTGAATTTATAGGTTTGACATTGAAAGGGCATCTTTGTAGAGGTTAATGTGACTAAATCAGTACTTTTCCACACTGTTTCAATGATGTCATTATCTCTTGGATGAACTTAAGGTGTTATCACTTTTTTCCAATGCACACATTTAATATCATTCTCATGTAAAGGATTCAGAGCCCCTAAGTACAAGAAAATGAGCAGACCCATCTTTTGATCCTGCAATCCCATCAGTAACTATTTATCCAAAGGTAAAAGGGCATCTGATCATAAAGACCCTTGAGTTCAAATGTTCATAGCCCCACAGTTCACAATTGTGAAGATGTGGAAACAACCCAAGTGCCCATCAATAGATGAATGGATTAATGAAATGTGGTCTGTGTGTATCATAGAATATTACTCAGCCAAAACAAATGAGGATCTAGCATCTTTTGTAACAACCTGGATGGAATTGGAGACTATTCTCCTAAGCAAAGTATCTCAAGAATGGAAAACCAAACAATATACACACTCAGTACTAAGTTGGGATCAGTTGCATTCATATGGAAGCACAACTCAACATAAGTCAAGTAGGTGGGGGGAGGTTGGAATGAGTAATTCACACCTAACAGGTACATCACACACTTTCTGGGTGAAGTGCGTGCTTACAACGTTGACTTAAAATACACAAATGCCAACTATATAACTAAAACGTGTGTACCCCCATAATATTCTAAAATAAATAAAATGAAATAGGAAAATGAGCTAGCTATGAATTGTGAGGGAGAAGGAGTCATTGGACCCCACTTCTACATTTCTTTGATCACATCTTACTGCATCACTGCTCCCTTGGTTATGACCCCCCCACGCACCCAAGCAAGTGAGCAGAGCCAAGGCCAGCAGCACCTGTTGTGTCCTCTTGTCCTCACTCTATCCCTTTGCCCTAAACCTGCGCCCTGAGGAAGGATTCCCAGACTATGACCTTTTCTTTCTTTCCCATCCATTCTCTTTCAGAAGCCTCTTGCTGTCAGAGCTCCTGCTCATCTCTTTAGTTCAAATGTGCCCCCTACAAAAATGTCTACTGACCCTGACCTTTGAAAAGAGCAAAAGGGGTTTTCAGCTGGAGCGAACAGGGAGGAGATGAAAGGTTTGACAGTCTCTGTGGAACCCAAGGATATTAAAATTTCTCAAGGTGCATTTCTCTCCCGGTTTGCCGAATCATTGTGCTTCTTGAATAACTATGGCTAGTAAATCTGCAGGAGAGATAAAAAAAAAAAAAAAAAGAAAATCATCCTCAAAGTATAAATTATAGCCTATAAAGGGGAAAAGAAAACTTGTCATCTTTCAACCTAACTTTCCTTGGCAGAAATAGCCTTTAAGAACTCTCTTTAAATGAGTACTCCACTTCTGACAGGCTTTTTGCAGCGTGGTTCCCTTTGTTCAGGAATGATTATTTAAGCTTTCCAGTTTAGCTTCATAACACAGCTTTAAGGAAGCTTTTTTATGTTTTATGTTCTTTCTCTTTATCCCCAAACAAGTTCTTCTCCCCAAGACAACATCACTTTCCAGGGAACTGAACGTGCTCTGATGTTGTATTTATAGCCGCCTCGATGTGATGCTATTTAAGTGTATTACACATACACAGAAATCATGTATAAATTTAAAAATCTGCTTAACGGTAGCTTTCCTTTGGAGATCAGTGCAAGGCTTTTGATGTGATATTTAATTAGCAACAATACAGGAGAAGATACCTGCTGATGAACAGGAATTAGAAACCCACACGCAGGCGGAGCCTCCCTTCCCTCCTCATTATCTTTAACGTGTGTATTTTTAATTAAACATCCCCAGGTCCTGGTGATACCGCAGATGTTGAACACAATACCCACGCAGTCGGAATGCTTTCTACTTATCACATCTTGAAGATGGACTTATCAGCTCTTTCTTGCAGCCACATGTCTGCGATTAATATGCATTGTGAGAAAACTTATTTGACAGGTTCAGAAGGGTCGGGCAGCAAAGAGATAACATTACGAATCCTACTAGAATTAGTAAAAAGAGGCGGACTAGCTGCACTCAGTCCTAGTCAATATTCGGGGTGAATGAGTACAAGGGCTATTATCTCACAGGCACATTAAGGGAGAGGGAAAAAGATAAGAGAGCTGTGTTTTTCACCTGTTGGCACATATATGGTTTTGTTCTAATCCCCATATCTCTCCTTGCCCTTCACAAGAGTTGATTCATGGAGCTCTGGGGGGCCCACTGAGCGCGAGCATTTTAGATGACTGCTAATGAGACAGTAATCCTTTCATTTTGAAGTTCCTATCTCCAATCTGCAAATATGCACCGGTACCCTATTTCAGTTCTTATTGGACAGGTGGCAAACCATTCTTCCTCGGGGTCTGTGTTGTGTTTCTCACATGATAGCTCCATCTGTCCCTGCCCGGGTGACAGCAGGAGCATGACGAAGATGGCAGTGGGCTGGAAGAGCGTCCACCAATCACACCGCTTCACGTGCGCTGCGGTCCTCACTTCCTCTCACTGGCAGATCGTGCAGGAGAAATCCCCTGAGTTCATGTCCACACACATGGCCTTCTCTCCACCCCTTCTTCAGCATCTACACTCTGTCCAGCGGTGGTCTAAGACATCAGGGAGAGGTTGAGCCAATTCTATAGGATAAAGCAGATGGTGAATAACAGTCTTGGTCAGCAGTACCCAGAGCCACCCAGTTATCCTCACAAAATTTTATTTTCCTCCAAACAATCTTTGCAGTGCTTTTTGCTTGTTTTCATGAAAAGTTCAAAGTAAAAACAGAAATGTTCATTGGAACTGGAAATGTGCACACTGGGCCCCAAGGGAAAAGGAGCATTGGCCACCTGCTACATACACTAGAACTAAGCAAACTTTCATGATAAATTTCACTCTGGTTTTAAGGGTCTGTGTTCCTTCTTTATTTCCAACTATCAGCTCTGTTCCTAGACTGCAGTGTCCACTGTCCTTTTCTCCTTTAAGGACAGCTATTTATATATAAAAAGGGAGTACCAATATTTCCTCTTGGCCTACAGGCTAAGACTGATAAACCTAAAGAGGTGGGAAAAAATGGCGGCAACACTTCAAGTGAAAAGTATTTTCTTTTCTCCCTCAAGTTTTTGGTTCCTAACACACACCACATAACAATGCGTCAGTCAACAATGAACTGTACATACCCTGGTGGTCCTGTGGGATTACAATGGAATCAAAATGTTCCTGTCACCAAGTGATATCGCAGCCCAGTGCATTGTTCCAATGCTCTCGCAAACATCCCAGGATGCGTTGAGACCACCCCTGTTAGGATGTGCTACATGATTTCTACATAATCCTAAAGGGAACTAGAAGATGTTTTGAGGCGAGACAGTTGAGCGTGTCCTGGGAGATATCAAGTTCCAAGCAGGAGGGCTTTGTCTCCTGGAGAGAAACAGTGGCACCCTGTGGGATGAACACAGGTGGACTCTGTTCACCCCGAGAACACCTGGTGGGTATCTATTACTGTATCAGTGCTGACTTACCTTGAAAATTGAAAGAGAGAGAACATCTCCTCGGCCATTTTATTCATTTTATGATTTTATTTTGAAAATAACCTCCTCGTGGCTGCCAGATGGTTTCCTGGGTTCAGGTAAAAACCTTCACTGAATGGGAGAGAGGAAGGCTGACTGAAGATTTGGGGAAACTATTACCAAAAAAAAAAAAAAAATCCACCTGGGAACCATTTATCCAGCGATGACAGGCTGTGTGAAGATGATGTGAGATTGTCAGACACTTTTATGATCCTTTCCTTCAGCCTGGCTTCTGTACCGTTTGAAGGAGCGCATGGCTCGATAGGGAGGCAGCCTTGAAATCAATTGGCAGAGTGAGGAAAACATTAAGAGCCTGTGCGGCCGCGGGACACTCTGCTGCAGCGAGATTTGTTGTAGGGCCGAAATGACAGCTATATTACAACACCTTATTGATATGGGTTTCTGGGCAGGGAATAGAGGGCGAAGAAAAAGAATGGACGCTCTGGCGCAAAGTGTCTAAGGCTTTTGATGGAGCAAACCAGGCTACCAGGAAAGGAGTAGTACACAAAGGAGACGCTGCTGCCACGGGGACAGAGGGGTGGTGACTGCTGCATTGTTGTTCCTCAAGGCCATTTTTAGCCCATTCTGTGACACACGAACCACAGCGTACGTTTCTCCTCTTCCCGTGTGAAGCATTGATGGGTAATACTAGGCAGTTGTATGGAGATGATATGATAATGACAGGTTAACGCAAGATGAAATCTACCAGAATGCGCAGGTGAAATACGTAGAAACAAGTGTCCGTATAATAAGTTTGTAATACAATTAACAAAAATCAATTCTGAAATAACTTTCAAAATGTATTGATTTGTTGTTTCTGAGCATAGGGACTGATTTTCAGTTGAAATGCTTAATTTGTTTTAGACCTTGGGTTCATGGATCCTGAAATATTGTCCTGATTGTTTTCAAAGGATGCAACTTTCCATGGTAACATCAGGTCAAACTGTGGAAATCAATACAGGAGCGTGTTCTAACACATTACAATCACAGTTCAGAGTAGCCTTGATTGGGCTCCTTACTGCATGTATATATATTTGCCTCCAGGGACAGTTTGGATGCTAATTCAAATTTTTCAAGGCAGGAAATGAGGTGTCTGGTCTGGTAAAGAAAATCGTTCATCAGAGTTCGGGTCTTCCTGGTTGGGAATGTAAACGGAAACATCTAAATAGTTTAAGAAAACTGATCTTATGATGTTCCTGGAAAAGATGTTATAGCTCCTACATAAACTATCACTTACTCCTTACTTTCAAGGATGTAAGTACTTCAAGGTCAGTGATATAAAAATAGGTTCTGGTTTTATGCAAAAATGTTACTGTTTCTTTGTTTTAATTACTGGTGATGCCTATGTGTTTGGTGATAGGGGAAGAACCTAATTAGAAGAAACGGCAGGGCCTGATTCCATTTTTTTTCCCTGATGATTCTTTCTATGATGTGAAAAGGGTTTTAGTTGTTGTTGTTTGTGTGTGTATTATTGTGTGCATGTGTGTTTCATTTTCTTAATGCAGTTATATCCCATTTGTGTAGGTCTGGGGGGCATTGCTAAGTTTAAATGTGTGGCATCACACTTACTGCTAAATCATCTCCATTTCCCCCAGACAATTCTCAACGCTATAGGAGACCAGAAAGAATTGTGAAAACTCAGTTTCCTACCTTTCAGCAACTTGCTCTAATGTGAAGAGAAAGTATGTATTATTATTTTTCTACATATTTGAGGCCTTGGATAAAAAAATAAAAATAAATGCAATTCATGTCCTGGGACACAGACTTGCCACTCTGTTACTTAGTATCTCGATGAATGTGGCTTTGGAACTTAGTTGCTATAGCTGTAAATGGTATTAATAGTGCAATAAATATCATAGGGTTTTAGTAAACATACAAAAAATGGTGAAAGTGGTGCCTACAGAGATATACCCATTCAGGGTTATTATTCATTTATTTTATAAACAATATGCACTAAGTACTAACATGTGCTGGATATGCAAATGTAGCCAACACGAGTTCCCTCCCCTCATGGAAGTTATATTCTCCAGGAAGAAGAGAGACAGGGGAGTGTCTATGAACAGGGAGGCGTTAGAGTCCCAGGTCCTGTGATCAAAGCAGGATGATGTGATAGCAGATAGAGGGTGAGAGCACTTGCCTTAGGCCAGTCCAGGGAGGCTCTACTTACTCATGAAGCCATGTGATCCACAGGGAAGGGAGCTAATTCAAAAGAAAGGGAAACCATTGGGCTCTGGGATGGCAGAGAAGACTTAAGGCTTCTTGGAGTGGGCTTCAGCATAATATTTAGATTGGCTGAGAGAAGGATGGAGACTCCAGGCAATGAAATGGCAACAAATACAAAGGCTCACGGGTAGAAAACTGAAGGCATAGGTGTGCTAAATGGATGTCTGTGTATTTCTCCATCTGTTGTAGTTGGGTCCTGCAGGAGGGCAGGGGACAATGTGAGGAGGTAAACTGAGCCCAGACTATAGAGGGCATGCAACCTCAGAATCTTCTTCAATTCACACACACATTTTTCTGCACGAAAATGAGGATACTAATGTTTCTATGAGATGGGGAAATGAATTATTTGACTACTTCTGTTCATGCTGATGGCCTCTGATGGGGGGCCTAGTAAATACGTATTGACTGACTGGTTAATCAATCAGTTGGGTAGTGTATTTATTGCACATGGCCCAGAAAAGTAGATGCTGAACAATGCTTAGGAAAGAGACGATGTAAAGGATGATGGGTAATAGTGGCAATAATGACAATGGAAAAATCTGGACGTGAGGAAAATATGAGGGAGAAATGAACAATGCCATGCTTACAGGGGGAGGCACTGAGGGGAGGGGAGCAGTGCCAAGCTTACAGGGGGAGGCGCTGAGGGGAGAGGAGCAGTGCCGGGCTTACAGGGGGAGGCTCTGAGGAGAGGGGAGCAGTGCCGGGCTTACAAGGGGAGGTGCTGAGGAGAGGCATGGTGAAGATGAGTGGGCAGCAAGACTGGGTAACTTGTGCCCAATAATGCAAAAACACCAAGGGTGTGGTTTGAAGAAGGAGACATATCTTAGATATGCCTACATCAAAAAACACCGTCATAGTCAAACATCACACACACACACACACACACACACACACACACACACACACAGGCATGGAGGGCTAACTGGTCAAAGGGGATCCAGGAAAAACAGATGCAATGAGAGAATAAATTCTCAAGAAGAGCTGACGTGGTCGTTCACTAATATAGAGTCCATGGAGAACTAAAGCTGAGGAACCCCCTTCAGATTTGCCAATTAGGAGATTGCCAATGGTCTTGAAAGGGACGAACGCAGTAGAATATTAGGGATGGAAGCCGACTTGCATCTTTTGTCTCCTCATCCTTGGCACTCTTGGTTTTTCAAGAAACATCTATGAATCAGCAGGCAACAAGTAATAATGTTGGTCCTTTGGTCAAGTTCTAGAAATAAATGACTAGGCCATGTTCATGATTATTAAATTCCAAGATTGCACTTTTAAAGAAATAAAATAAATTAAGGTTGGGCTCGGTGGCTAACACCTGTAATCCTACAACTTTGGGAGGCTGAGGTAGGTAGATCACTTGAACTCAGGAGTTCAGGACCAGCCTGTACAACAGCAACACCCTTAAGAATAGGTCATGGAAGAAGCCCAAGTGCCCATCGACCCATGAATGGATCAATACCTTGTGGTATATGTACACCATGGAATGCTATGCAGCCCTAAAGAAGGATGGAAACTTTACTTCCTTTATGTTTACATGGATGGAGCTGGAAAATATTCTTCTTAGCAAAGTATCTCAAGAATGGAAGAAAAAGTATCCAATGTACTCAGTCCTACTATGTAACCAATTTATAGCTTTCATAGGAAAGCTATGACCCAATTATAGCCCAAGAATATGGGGAAAGGAGAAGGGAGGGGAGGGGAAGGAGGAGGATGGGTAAAGGGAAGATGATTGGTGGGATCACGCCTATAGTTCATCTTACAAGGGTACATGTGAATCTCTCTAAATGTAGAATATAAATGTCTTAACACAATAACTAAGAAAATGCCATGAAGGCTATGTTAACCAGTTGATGAAAATATTTCAAATCGTATATAAAAACAGCACACTGTACCCCATGACTGTATTAATGTACACAGCTATGATTTAATAATAAAAAAATAAGAATAGAAAAACTCTCCAGGCATTGAGGTAGGCACCTCTAGTCCCAGCTATTGCAGAGGCTTGCCAGAGGATTCCTGGAATCAAGGAGTCTGAGGTTGCTGTGAGCTATGATGACACCATGTCAACTCAACCCCGGGGTGACTGAGTGAGACTCTATCTCAAAAACAAATATAAATATAAGACAAAATAAAATAAAGGAAAGCACTTAGAAAACAACC
>CAUYQV010024394.1:0-18843 GCA_963574575.1 Galagoides demidoff | reverse complement strand
AGGTGGTGGGTTCGAATCCCCAGCCCGGGCCCGCCAAACAACAATGATGGCTGCAACCAAAAAATGGCCGGGCATTGTGACGGGTGCCTGTGGTCCCAGCTACTTGGGAGGCGGAGGCAGGAGACTCGCTTGAGCCCAGGAGTTGGAGGTTGCTATGAGCTGTGATGCCATGGCACTCTACCTAGGGGGATAGCTTGAGGCTCCGTCTCAAAAAAAAAAAATTGAAAGAATAGAAATTATACCTTGTATGTTCTCGGACCACAAGGCAAAAAAGGTAGAACTCAACTTCAATTAAAACATTCATCCACAGACAAATACTTGGAAATTAAACAACCTTATGCTGAATGACAGTTTGGTTCAGGAAGAGATAAAAGAGGAAATTGTTAAATTCCTCAAACGTAACAACAATGAAGACACAAGTTACCAAAACCAATGGGATGCAGCAACAGCAATCTTAAGAGGGAAATTGATCACATCAGATGCCTAAATTCCAAAAACAGAAAGAGAGTACATTAACAAAGTCATAAACCATAGAATGGAATTGGAAAAAGAAGAACAACCTAATCCCAAACCAAGCAGAAGAAAAGAAATAACCACAATTCAATAAGAGATTATTGAAATTGAAAACAAAGAAATGATTCAGAAAATTAACAAAACAGAAAAGTGGCTTTTAGAAAAAATAAGTAAAATCTATAAACTTTTGGTGAGATTAACTAGAAACAGAATAGTAAAATCTCTAATAGCCTCAACCAGAAACAATAAGGGGGACATAACAACAGATGCCATAGAGATACAAAAGATTATCTCTGAGTACTGCAAGAAATTGTATACCCAGAAATTTGACTACATAGAGGAAATGGATCAATACCTGGAATTGCACCCTTTCCCTCAACTTAATCAAGAAGAAATAGATCTCTTGAACAGACCAACTTCAAGAACTGAGATTGAAGAAACAATAAAGAATCTCCCAACAAAAAAATGCCCTTGACCAGATGGCTTCACACCAGAATTCTATTAAAACTTTAAAGAAGACCTTGTACCCACACTGCAGAAATTGTTCCAAAAAATTGAGAATGAAGGAATCTTCCCCAATGCATACTATAAAGAAACATTACCCTGACACTAAAACTAGGAAAAGACCCAACTAAAAAGGAGAATTTCAGACCAATTTCACTAATGAATATAGATATAAAAATTCTCAATAAAATGCTAGCCAATAGATTACAACTACAAATTAAAAAAATCATTCATCATGATCAAGTAGGCTTCATCACTACTTCCAAGGCTGGTTTAACACACACAAATCCATAATTGTAATTGACCATCAACAGAAGCACAATCAATAGATGCAGAAAAAGCATTCAATAAAATTCAGCATTGTTTTCTAATCAGAACACTTAAGAGTATAAGCATGGGTGGCACATTTCTTAATCTGATCGATCAAAGCCATCTACCACAAATACTGAATGGAGTAAAACTGAAACTAGTTCCACTTAGAACTGGAACCATAAAAGTTTGTCCTCTATCACCACTGCTATAGTGCTATAAGTTCTAGACAATGCAATTGGGCAAGAGAAGAAAATAAGGGGCATCCAAATGGGTGCAGAGGAGGTAAACTCTAGCTCTTTGCTGATGATATGATCTTGTACTTAGAGAATCTCAAAGACTCAACCACAAGACTCCTGGAAGTGACCAAAAAATACAGCAATGTCTCTGGATATCAAATCAATGCCCACAAATCAGTAGCCTTTGTATATTCCAATAACAGTCAAGACAAGAAACTAATCAAGGACATAATTCCCTTCACAGAAGCTTCAAAAATAAAATAAAATAAAATACCTAGGAATATGCATAACAAAAGAGGAGAAGGACCTCTATAAAGAAAATTATAAAACTCTAAGAAAAGAAATAGCAGATGATATTAACAAATGGAAGAACATATCATGCTCATGGCTGGAAATAATCAACATTGCTAAAATGTCTATACAACCCAAAGTTATCTACAAATTCAACATAATACCCATTAAAATACCATGATCATACTTTCAAGATATGTAAAAGAATAATTCTTTGTTTTGTATGGAACCAGAAGAAACTCCATATGGCCCAGGCAATTCTTAGTAATAAAAACAAAGCTGGGTGTATCACCCTACCAGACTTTTAGCTATACTAGAAGGCCAATAGTAATCAAAACAGCATGGTATTGGCAGAAAAATAGAGACATAGACATCTGGAACCAAATAAAAAACCATGAGATGAAACTAATCTCTTACACCCACCTGATCTTTGATAACCCAAACAAGAACATACACTGGGGAAAATAATCCTTATTCAATGAATGGTGTTGAGAGAACTAGATAACCACATGAGAAAGACTGAAACTGGACTGGCACTCCTCATTACTTCCAAAAATTGATTCAAGCTATATAAAAGATTTATACCAAAGACATGAAACAATAAAAATCCTTGAAGAAAGTCTGGGGACAACACTTGAGTATTCTATATGGCTAAGGAAACAACAACCACAGAAAACAGACAACCTTCAGACTGGAAAAAGATATTTGCTTATTATGAATTGGACAAAGCTTGATAACCAGGATCTATAGAAAACTCAAATTAATCAACAAAAAAAGAGCCAACAATCCTAGACAAGAGACATGAATAGAACCTTCTCTAAAGAAGACAGACAAATGGCTAAGCAACATGAAAAAATGCTCACTGTCCCTGATCATCACAGGAATACAAATCAAAACCACCCTAACCTCAGTGAGAATGGCCCACATCACACAGTCTCAAAGCTGCAGATACTGGTATGGATGTGGAGGAAAAGGGAACACTTTTATACTGCTGGTGGGACTGCAAACTAATACAACATTTTTGGAAAAAAGTATGGAGAATCCTCAGAGAACTCAAATTAGACCTCCCATTTGATCTTGCAATCCCATTACTATCCATCTACCTAGAAGAAAAAAAAAAAAAAACCTTTTATCATAAGGACGTTTACATTACACTGTTTATCACAGCTCAATTCACAATTGCCAAAATGTGGAAACAGCCTAAATGCCCACCAACCCAGGAGTAGATTAACAAGCTGTGGTATATGTATACCATGGAATGCTATTCAGCCATTAAAAAGATGGAGACCTTACCTAGATGGAGTTGGAACACATTAGTAAAGCATCACAAGACTGCATAGGCAAGAATCCAATGTACTCAATTCTAATATAAAGGCAGTAGATGAACTAATACAAGAGGGTGTAGGGAAATGAGGGATCAGGGATAGGGGAGGAGTGAGGCGATGGGAAGTCACAGTCCATGGCACAACTCTCAGAAGTTGGACATAATTATTAGAAGGACTTTAAGAAATGCAATCAGTGTAACCTAATTCTTTGTACCTTCATTGAATCCTAAACAATAAAAAAAAAAAAATTATGGAATCTTAGTGATGTTCAGGTAAGATTCTCCCTCCATTAAATTCATGAGTGCAGCATGTAGTATTACTGAACTCAAAAGAAAGTATTTTCTTTCCCTCTTCCCTCAGCATTTTTACTAACTGAAAGTGAGGTGCACTGTGGCCTTGCTGGCCAATTGGCAACCCAGACACTCCCCTGGCAGTCAGTTGGCAACTCTCTAAGCAGGAGCATAAATTCTGGCTACACTATAGCTAATGGGGAATACTGAAGAACTAGGGGCTTCCCTCTGCTAGAGATATGTTAATTTGCAATTAACATAGGGTGAGGGTGATTCTTTCAGAATTTCTGGCTTGGAAGTCCACAATTTAGAATTGGATGTTATTCTTATGCATAGTTTAAAACCCTGGCAACGTAGGTTATGTAATTTCCTCTGCTGCCAATAAACCCTCCAAACTGAGTTTTCCTCCCATCCACAGCTCTCCAAATCTTCATCCCATAGGATGCAATAATTACATATCATAGCAACAGAATTTTCTATCTAATAATTACAAAGTAACCTCTAGAGGCCAAAATACTAAACCCTTCATTTCAACATGAATGGAATTTTTTTCGTACTCACCAATTTTCCTTTACCCTCTCTAAAATTTCTCTCTCTATTACACTTCCTTCACAACTTCACCAACCATTCTTCCCTGATGACCTCTAAGCCTTAAGCATTTTGTCCTTCCCCCTTTCTCCCACTCCAATTTCCCTAATATAACCAACAAGACCTGGAATCTAGCTTAGCCAGAAAATTTGTCTTCTTTTCCAAGACGTGCACCCAAAAATGGCCAGAGGTGACAGTCAAAGAGAACTGATGTAGAACACACCCATGATTGGGAAGTTTTTGGTGATGCTATTCTATTCTAACATTTCTCAGAAAAATTATAGAAATACAAGTTCATGTATGCCCTTTAGAGTGGATTACTTTATGTTATCTTGATTTATTTTCAAAGTTGTATAAGCAAATAAATAAGGAATCAGGATAGGAAGGTGTGACTATGTAGTTTGTGTCAAGAAAAATGGTTCCTGAAATATAACCCATGATGCATAATCTGGTTTGGGGGTCTTTTTGTCTGTGTCATCCCAGAGGAAACACTAGGTTCTTATTCATACAAATAGCCAAACAGCCTATGGTGCTCCTGCTGAGAAAGATGCCTAATGAAGCTTCCGAACCCTGTGAACAACTTCTTACCACGTCAGTTTATTTACCTACCTAATAGAAACCTCCAAGCTAACATGGCTAAATTGGAACTTAGGATACTTCTTTAAATGCTGTCAGTCTTCCTCATTTCATAAAATTAGTTCTATTATCCACCCACAAGCTCAAAGAATCTAGGAGACATCTTTGACCCTTTCTTTTTCCTACCCAATCACATCCAAGCCAGCAAAAGACCGGGTAATTCAAAATAATATTTCAAAACGTTTTATTCCCCTCTATGTCCATGGTTATCTAATTTTAGACACTATCATATGTTCCTCCTTGTCTTTTGTCTTGCTTATGTAAAAATATAATTCACATAACAGATAGAATTATATTACAATCCAGCTAAAAAAAATATTTTAAGAGGCTTCACATTGCACTTGGAACAAATACCAAACCATTGTTTGATCCAGAAGGCCCTTCCACCGTCTCCCAGTTACCTCTCTTCATCCCTGCTAAGAATTTCTGCTCAAAGAACACTTCTTTAATCAAACCAAGGTCCATTCCAATATGAGTATTAATTATCTTTGGATTATGAGATAAGAAAGTCTCTGAAAACTTTACTTTCTAAATTAATGTAGTACCTAGTCCCATTGTTCATGAGACAATAGGAATAATTTTTTTTTGTATTCAAGATTCTGAAGTATTCTTTGAAAATGCAGACAATGCTGGTTGTCTATATTTGTCTACAAATTATTTTTCCGACAAATGTAGACAAAATAATTTGTAGCTGCCAAATGAAATTTGTTTTCCTTATGCTAATGGGCATCAGAGGCCTCCGGGAAGGGGGTAGTAAAAAAGAGGAACAGCTCAGATGTGAGGCTGGGAGAGCAGCCCTCACTCACTCTACATATGTGCTGACAATAGACCCTAATTTTCTCAGCTCTTGTTCCAAGCCGGGCCCTTGTCCAGCAATTCTCGTTGTGATTCTCACTATCTGCAGGTTTTTCAGTGCTTTTTTGGAAACTAATGAGAAAAAAAGAAATGTCAGAGCCTTAGAAATGCTTAGTGATGGTTCTTGCAGGGTAAATAACAAGGAGCTAAAATCAACAGGTATGTGATGTGCTTTCTGAAGGAGAGGAAATCATGAAATCTGACAGATGGAAGACGACCTGTGGTTGGATTCCGTGGATGGAGAAGGCCCATAGAGAGGGGGCGGCCACAGGAGGGACATAAATTTCAGCATGGGGCCTGCTGAGGTGCAGAGGCTTATGGGACATACAACATACAGTTTTGGCTTTGCAAGGTTGCCTGAGCTGATGATAGAGATTTGTGAATTACCAGCATAGGGAAGGCTAGTTGAAAAGTTGAAAGTTGATAAAATCAACAATTGCAAGAATATATATCATGAGAAGAAATATAAGAGATGAGCATAAAAACGCAACTCCTAGGATAACCGTCACTTGCACAGCAAGTATAGAGAATGCACGGGAAAGGGACACAGCCATTGAAGAATGAGGGCAGAGGAATTTCAGAAGCCTAAAAAAAAAGTTTTGAGATCCAGAGTAGTCAAAGATGTCATATGCTTCAGAGAGGTCAAACGAGATAAGGACCCAAAGTCCGTTAGTGATCTCTGTCAGAGCTATTGCGGAAATTTACTAGGAAGAGGAGCCAGGTTATCAGTAAGATGAGGAGTGATGGGGAGGTGTCTAATTAATTCAGAAAACTTAGATATGAAGGAAAGGTCATAGTCACAGTTTAGGTTATAGCTAGAAGTGGGAAAAGGGCCAATAAAGGTTCGTTTGGTAGTTTGTTTTTCTTGTTTTTAAGGTAAAAGGAAACAAGACTCCCCAAAATGAGCAAGGAATGTGGAGCTCTGAGGGACACAGAATGAGGAAAAAAGTGCAGATGAGAATAGGGTAGGCTGTTCCACTGCAATCAGTGGTTTTAAAGATTTACTGAGATGCCTTCATTGTGAAATACTTATTAATATAATATATAAATGCGCAGTTTGTAATTGTGAAAACTTACAATATACAAATGTGCAGTTATTCACCTCCAGGAGGCCTTTCTCAATAACCCCAACCTCTCTGATGTCTCTAAATATTCTGAGTAATAATGTTTTTTTTCCTATTAAGATATAAGAATGTTTTGAGAACATTATTTGTAGCATCATACCTGGATAGCATGTTGGCTCAAATAACGGACAATTTAATAATAATGTCAACTACAGAAACATTGGGAAATAAAGCCTTCTGCATGTATTGTTTTTATCAGAAAGTAATTCTGAGTCTACTATTTAATGATACGGAGAATAAACAAATAATATGTATACATTTTTAAAATTAAAATTAATACCCAAACTGACTGCAATTTGCATATCTACAAGGTTTTTTTTTCAGGCTTTCTTTTGTTATTTTCTCCATAGAGCGTAATCAAGACTTTCCCGCTGAGAGATAGGAATATGCACTGCATAATCTTTCAAAGTCCTGTTTAAACCTATGACTCTATGATCTCCTGACGTGCCTTAATTCAGCTGTTCCCTATCCACCCCCAATCACAAACTGGATATGTACTGAAGTTCCATCCGCTTTCTGTATAATCTTCTCGGCTGACAGTTTTGCTCCACTGACGCGTCCCTCAAGGCAAACTTCATCACCTGCTGCAGGACGGCCGCCGAGGCAGCCGCACGCAGGGCAGCTGTTATAGATGCCTCCTGGTTTGCTGGGGTTTTGTAATTTTCTCCAGCAACCCCACTAAAATGACTTGATGAAATACTCAATATCCCTCCTTTCCTGCCTCATCTACGTATGTATTAAATTCTTAAACGACGGCGCCAGCGCGCCATGACAAATAAATGTGGTGACTCCAATTCCCCTCTCAGCTAGCAGGCGCCGCATCAATAAAACCACTCAAGACGTTCAGAAACACGTGGAGTTTTCCACGGGAGCCTACAGATCGATGAACACACAGAACATGTCCTTGTCACCCCTGCCAGGGCGCCTTTTCTTCTCAGCGTGATGACACATCAATAAAGCTGTCTGAGTCTCCGGCTGCGGTTCCAGACTGTAAATGTCTCCTGGCATCAGTCTTGCCTAACAGGATTCCCTGTGCACCCCTCTGACACTCTGTCCAGCCCCATCTTCGTAGAGGTTTCTGGCTCATTAGCATGACACGGTTAAATTGAGACCAAAACTTTCACAAATGGATCCACGTTAAAAAAAAA
Organism: Galagoides demidoff; assembly: GCA_963574575.1. Lineage (NCBI taxonomy): Eukaryota > Metazoa > Chordata > Mammalia > Primates > Galagidae > Galagoides > Galagoides demidoff. The sequence goes on along the minus strand of CAUYQV010024394.1, from coordinate 11,021 downwards.
AAAAAATAGAGCACTAACATGTGTACTTGGTAACCTGCCGCATTTCCAAATTACCTACTTCTAAAGTGATGATAAATTGATTTATAAAATGAATTATTTACTTTTGTCATAATATTTTGTACTTTTGTCTTCAAATATTAATGTGCAAAACCATGGTGTGAGAACTAAGGGCTGAAAATCAAGCACTTAATGGAGTTCTGATTCACTGTTGGTTCTTCCCTAATGGAACAATCCTTATAGGTTGATGACATGAGAACTTAGTGAAGAATAAATCAAATGTAGTACATGTGTTACTCTATATTGAGATCAACATTTTCTCTTATTTATCCTATAAAAGCTTTGCCAGAAATTAAACACACCTGTGAACAAGGAATGACAATCCATCATATCAAGTATCATTAATTCAGGGAAGCCCCAAGTGCTTTGAAGGTGTAAAGCGTAACGTAAAAGTCATTGGAGAAAAGATAACATTGGAACTGGACTTGAAAGATGATTGAGAGACTTCTGTGAGAGAAGGTAGAAAAGCAACAAAGAGTTCCCCATATGCATGAGCAAATGGCCTGGTAAGACTGGAGGGAGAGGATGAGCAAGTACTGAGCAACAGAAGAGGAAAAGTAAGTTGTGAAGGGACTTGGATGTGAAAATAAGGTCCTTTATTCTGTAGCTCCATGGTTCTCATGCCTGGCTCATTATCGGAGGCATCTGGGCAAATATTTTAAAAGCGTAGATTATTTTGCTGCATTTCTAAGGATTCTAACTAGTAGGTGGCAGATGAGTTACAGGAATTTACACATTTAAGCAATTCCAGATATGATGATGCAGATTAGACTATCTGTGAAGGGCTTCAAGGAAGGAAGGCAATCTGATAAAAATGGGGTTCAATAAACATCAGTCCTGAACCTAGACAGATGAACAAAATGCCTATTAGAGGTCCCAAACATGTGGGCCATAAATCGGTCTCACTGACTGTGCACAGAATTGGTATTATCTGTGTGCACCTGAATGCACGTGTGTGCCTGTGTGCCTGTGTGTACTTGATGCATGGTTATTATTTACCGATTTATACTTCAAAGTGTGAACATGTCACATAATAAACTTGATTTACTGCCTCTTTCATGAACAGGCAATAAGGCCATGTGGGGCTTATTTATGGGCATGGTAACAATTGGTGAGTGCACCCTGCAGATTGGACATGTACCCTCCTGGCTGCTCAACTCTTATTACTGCCCGTTTTCTTTTACTTCAACTGGATTCAGTCTTTGCCTAGGCACTGTATCTATTTCAGTTTGTAATGAATGGACAGAGGATATTATATTTGAATATGGATAGAACTCATCTTTTAGCATAATAAGCCTACATTTGAGGATAAGCAGTGAGATTGAGGCAAAATATCAAAGTCCCGCTACATTGTTTTAACATGTATACTCATAAATTTTGAAAAAGTAGCATATTGGAACAACAGGAGAAAAGTCACATTTATTGAGCATTTACTCTGTACTAAGAACTATGCAAAAAGACTAAAAACAGGTGTGCTCTCCCTTAATCAGCTTAATGATTCTAAAAGCCTTAGACGACAAACTCTATGAGGGACAGGGATCTTTTATGGCTGAATTATGCTGTAGTTAGAATAATGCTTGATACAAAAAGGGCGTCCCCAAAGCATTTTTGACTGATTCAATAAAAGGTAAATCGTGATCAATAAAATTGACATTAAGAGGTGCTGAGCAAGGTCTTTTCAGTAGGAAATTTTTGGCCTAGAAATGAGCTCAATCTGCTGGCCCTCAAAACTTAGGAATCTCCACTGTCCAGTCTGAAGTGAATCCTTAGCCACATGGGTCATTTTTTGACCTAAGAAGGAAGGGAGTCCATTATCCTAAGACAATTCAATTTCCAGCCAAGTCCTTCCGTGCAATATCTTATTTTTTTCTCATTCTACTTTGATAAACATCATAACTTCTTGGGACATGCAGATAAGGATGCTGGGGACAAGTGACGTTAAGAGAGGAATGCAAGAGTTCCAGACTATCAGGAGCCTTGTAAGACCACATGTGAAAGGCTTCCAGCATGGTAGACTGGTCCCGGCCTGCCCTAAATCTGCTCTAATGCTTTGTCTGACAAGCTGAGAGGACTCCACATAATTTAAAAAAATATATCCACAATGCAAATACCTGCTGAATTTTAATGCAACCCTTACTTGACCCGAGATATTAATCAAATGAAATTAAATTTCTGGAAAAGATCTTGTTTATTGATGAGATAGATGATTTAGCATAGGATAGCTTGGCTACGTTCCACCTCCGACATGTATTAGTCAATGCCCTATTTGAATCTTAACTCTGACCCTTCCTGGCTTCACATCTTCCTGCTGGTAAAATAGGCTCAGCTCTCTTCTGATGATCTGTGACTTTTTTGAGTGTGTATGTGCACATCCAAAGTGCCTAAGGAGACTAGATGGTGATAACACAGAGAAGAAATTGTCTTTTACTTACCATGCACTTAAATTAAACAGGGGAATCAGGAGAATCGCCTAAATTTACTTGGAGAATTTTCCCTTCTTTAGTTTAGTCTTTCTATAATCAGGGAGCAATTCTGCAAATTTTTCAAAGGCCAAGGAGGACCTAATTCCTCCCTAAACCCCTTTCCTTCGTGTAGTTTGGAGTTAAGTATTCCACAAATAAGTTAATAGCTGTTATCGAGTCAACAACTTCGATGTAAGTAATAGAATTCTGAATAGACTCCTCGGAGTAAGGAGATAGATGCATATAAATTACTATGTAGGTTTCATAAAGAAGTGACTAATTCGGTCGTCCCTACCTTTCTGGTGGCTCTTTATCCTAATAAACACAAGGTCACTGTGTTAACATAAGGCTGCTACACAGCTCCTGAAGTGTTGTTCTCAGACTGTCATCCATCTCGCTGCTAGATCTGCCGTCCTCTGCTGGGCAGCTTCTATTCTAATCAGAACAAATCTCGAGGGAAGCCAGGTTCCTGAGAAGAGGCTCGCCAGTCATCAGACAGCATCCCATGTCCCAGACGTGTGTCCCTGTTCCTGCTGCCAACTTTATCAAGAGCTTCTCATTACGTGGCAGGTAGTGAGAAAGAGCGACACGTCACCAGATTAAGGCCAGGATTATAAGTGACAGCATTTCATTTTATTCCTGCTGAAGAACGTAGTCCAGGAGTTTTGATTAATAGCCTGCCTTAATATCTCAGTGTGTGGATAAGAAGCCGCGGTGATTTATGTTCAAAGGAAATCTTACGACCATTTACCAGTAGAGAAGCAGTATAAAAAAAAATCAATATTCGATGTTTATGAAGACCATATAAGAGTATGGGAAAGGTTCGGGATATGTACAAAGTAAAAAGAGCAGAAGAACAACATGCTTGTTAGCAACTACAAATGTTTAAGATATGCATAGGAGAATGAAGGCAAGTCATATTTTTTAAAATGTTCATCTGACTTGTTACATTCTGTTTATGGAGTTAAGAATGATTTATTGAGATTCCTTTTTTGCAAACACTTATTATATACATATATTACTTCTAAGATAAAAAAAAAAATTGAAAAGTGACCAAGATGAAGCAAACTAGCGTGCAAATGTTTATTGTTTGGTGGGCAAAGTTGTTGGATTTTTAACAAGAGCAGTGTCACCTACTTAAGTAAAAAACTACCACGACGCCAGTTAAAAGGTAGGATATAGCGTCTTTAAGTATTTTCTTAATATGTCAATAATTGTTAAATACTACTTTTTTTTTTCAAAGAAAGCAATCACAATTCAATGTATTAAAAGCAAAAATGTCCACAGGTAAAGTCAGACGAGTTCTTGGCTGAAGGGAGAAGGATGAAATACAGGACGCGCAGGGAGGCAGCTACGACCACATTTCAAATAATGCGCTAAAGGCTGCCAAGATAGTGTTCATACAAAGAGTGGAAAGGAAAGGACATCCGGGCTTCGCCCCTTGTGGAAATGCTACATTTACAGATCCCTTGGGGAACCAGGCAGGGAGGCACACGAAGGTTATTTGAGATCCATTTGAGATTATGTCAACCAGCAGAGCTGAGGGATTGACATGATAAAAAGGCCAGGGTTTTTTTTTTTTTTTTCCATATCCATTTCTTCTGATATGCTTCACTAAACACATAAAAACAGAGACAAAACACAAAGGGAAAATGTGTATACATTTTCAGGTCTGTGAATCATTTCAAGGGAGCGGAGGGACGTGGTAAGGTCGTTCAGTGTGCCTCCACAGATACTTCAGAACGTTATTCGTTGTACATAATTTGCAGCACCCTGGCGATCAGAACATAGTTCTTTTCTTTTGCTGAAGACCAAGCGGGTCTGTCTGGCTCAGAGGGACACTTTACATCAGGGTATTTTATGGGTGAGATTCCTAATGGGAAAAAGACAATAGGGTAAATCTGAGCCAAGTCCGTAGACAAGTGTGACTCAGAAGGCCCCGACGCTGAAGCCTAGTGAATAAAGACAGTGTGCTTATGTGTCCAGACTGGATCAGGAGTTGGGGGTGAAAAGAAGATGAAATGGACAGGCTGACCACAAACTGGAAGTTGTCTGGGAGAGACTTTGTTTATAAAGAGCATTCCCCGTTTTTCACTTCGGTAGTCAACAGGCCTGTGGCAGGTTGAGATGAGGTGGTAAAAGGCACATAGGACAGGGCCCTCCACATTCAGCAATGCACTCTTTTCAGGGGCCTCAAGAATGACTTAGTCTCAGAAGGTTTCAAACTCAAAACAACAACAACAAAATGATACTAGCACCATGACTGAGAGCCCTGATCCCTCTGCAAGTTCTCTTCATGACCTGGTCTCATCCATCTTTACTGAATGATCACTGTAACAATTCTCTATCTGTCCATTTGTTTGTGTATTTTTTGAATGTAGGTAGTACATGAACATTATCAGGGATTCCCCCACTTCCCCTCTGACCACTCACATCACCATGCCAGAGAAGCACATGAAAAGGTTAAGATTCCCATGAAAGTCCATGGATTCCTAAAATAAGCTAAAACAATTCAAATGCCATCAACAGCCAGCATATTAGATTTATCACAATAAGTATGAAAATTATGCACATGTCTCTTTTCTCGACACAGTCTTTTAGGAACTGGACAATGCTTCATTCATTCTCATGTCACTTGACCTGTACAGCACTCTACTAAACTTATTGTAGGTATATAGTGAGCAAACTAATGAATGAATACAAAACCTACACGCTCATTCATGTAATTGCCTTGTGCATTTCTTGATGGAATTAAGCAAAGGAACAAATGCATACATTTTGAAGCCCTGTAGCTGCACACTACCATGAGCACTCTCGTTAAAATCACATGCCATTGCAAACATGCAATCTTAACTATTATGGATGCTAAAAGGGGCCTAGAAAACAAAAACAATGCCAGAGGCGTCAGTTTAGCTCTTAACATTTTTCTGTTTATTTCAACAGATTTTTCCAAAAGTTTTGTTTCAAAAGTTCTTTTGGTTTTGTTTGTTTTTATTTTTTATTTTTCCCAGAAATCAGAAGTAGATAGTCAAACAGCAAGAAACTATTCAACATGCAATGAGTGTCAGGGATCTTGGTGGTACCTCCTACCCTGCGACATTTAGATTTATAGTTTAGATGAGCATCATAGAAATATATTACTTAGTATGAAGTAAGAAAGAAAACACTTAACAATGTTTATAGAGACTGGACTACAAAATCCTCTTCCTTCCTCCCTCCCTCCCTCCCTCCCTTCCTTCCTTCCTTCTCTGCTATTTATATCAAACTAGTCAGGGCATAGATACAGGCTAGACTATAAAATTCCTTCCTCCCTCCCTCCCTGCCTCCCTCCCTCCCTCCCTCCCTCCCTCCCTCCCTCCCTCCCTCCCTCCCTTCCTTCCTTCCTTCCTTCCTTCCTTCCTTCCTTCCTTCCTTTCTTCCTTCTCTGCTATTTATATCAAACTAGTCAGGGCATAGATACAGGCTAGACTATAAAATTCCTTCCTTCCTCCTTCCCTCCCTCTCTTCCTTCCTTCCCTGCCATTTATATCAAACCGTCAAAAAAGCGTGTTTTCAAAATATGATTCACAAAGATGCTTTAAGAGTCTTGAAAAGTTTAACGATGTTGTCTTCTTTTTGTTTTAATAGATAGTAAGACTATGATTGAGTCTGTCATCCATAATCCTAATCTTGAATTCATTTCTCACTCATCCAAATAAGCCACATTCTTCTACTTGCTTGAGTTTTAAATTAGGTAAATGCGGTAACTTTTATTTTATAGGAGGCATAGTTATAAATCACTACTCTAAAGCCACTTAGTAAGAGAAATTGAGCTGGCTCTCAGATCTGCAGACTCTCGGGTCAGCGTTCCTGCCACTACCTAATGTGGCCACTTCACAGAGTTATGAACACATGTCTCCTCTATTCATCTCTGCTGGTGACTCCCCCATTAGCTGGCATAATTCAGCAGCAAATGTGACTCTCGAGCAGCTGTCGCTGGAAAAGGACGCAGGGGACAGAACCTTTACTGATCACAGGCTCTTATTTTCTTTAAAATATCGTGAATTTATCCAGAACCCTATGCGTTATAGTTCGGCACCAGAATAATGACAACCAGGGGTATTGCCACATGTAACAGGGCAAGAAAGTGGAAGGAGAGAGAAGAGGAGGCAGAGAAGAGGAACAGGGAGCACAAAACTGAAGGGAAAACCAGGGAAGGAAAAAGCCGAGGATGAACGACACTGGGAATTCTTAGTATTTCGTGGTGCTGTGTATTGAATATGTTATTGCATCTACCTGGCTTGCATAAATTCATATTTTCAGAGTATTTAAAACCCCAAAGAGTGTTATTATATTTATTCATGGATTTCTTCTTGAGTAGTTTCCTGAAGGTAAGACAGACGTCGTGATTTCCATCTTACAAGGAGGAAACTAAGGCACATGATTAAATGATTGTCCCATCGGCACGGAGCAAATCTGCAGGAGAATGAGATCTGTCATGTATTAACTCCTACCACTTTCATAACTTCATCCGTAGTGTTGACATTTTGAATATATGACTATGATCACGTAAGTCATCAACTTGTATTAAAAAAAAAACACATTTCTAAAATCCTGTTACCAGAAAACTCAAAGAGAAGTAAAAATCTGAAAAATATTTATACCAGGCCCAACAGATAGAGAAAAAAATATTAGAAAAACAACAGCTCAATAGAAAAAAAAAATAGGCAAAGGATAAACAGGCCGTTCAATTCACTGAAAAAGAGATTGAAATAGCTTGAAACCATATGGAGAGATGCTCAACCTCACTAATTATTCTGTAAAATGCAAATTCAATAACAAAAATGCTTCCTTTTTTTTTGCAACCTATCAGATTGCCAAGGATTATAAAATTTGGCAAGGGGGTGAGGAAACAGACATTTTTATATATTGTTGTTTGGAGTACTTGGCAATATCTATCAAATTTTTAAGTGCACATATGCCGGAATGCAGCAATCCCACTTCTAGGAATTTCTCTTATAGATGAACACCTACATATATGCAAAGATATCTAAATGTACAAAGATGACCAGTGCAGCCAGTTAAGTGACCACAAGTAGAATATCATGTCCTGTCATCAATAGAATGATGAAGAGATATTGCTATGAAGGCCTTCCAAATAGATTATTTCGAAAAAGCAAAATGGAGAACATTGCCTAATCATTGTCTCCATTTTGTACAAACAGAATTTATTCATTCCATTAATATGTCGATTACTCTGATACTTGTATATCCAGTCCTGACCACTTCCTGAACTCCAGATCTGTATACAACCTAATATGGTCATTACAGAACATTTACGTTCCCTGTTTCACAAAGCTTCCTCTGGTGACTTTCTCTTCCCAATAATTGTTAGCACTGTCCATCTGGTTACTTAGGCCCAAATCTCCATCTTACGCTTTCCTCCTCCATTCTAATCATTCAGCAGTTCTACTGCGTAAATCTCCAAAACAACTAAAAATAGACCACTTTGCTGGGTGTAGTGGCTCATGCCTATAATCCTAGCACTCTGGGAGGCCAAGGCAGGATTGCTTGAGCTCAAGCATTCAAGGCCAGCCTGAGCAAGAGCAAGACCCCATCTCTACTAAAAATAGAACAAATATTAGCTGAGCATTGTGGCATTGCATGTATTATTTGATACATGCAAATAATAAATCCTATATTTCCAGCTGCTTGGAAGGCTAAGGCAGGAGGATCACCTGAACCCAAGAGTTTGAGTTTACTGTATAAGAGGTGGATGCCATGGTGCTCCAGCTTGAAGCAATAGAGCAAAACTCTGTCTCAAACAAAAAGAGTAAAAATAACTCACTTGGTTGTCTTTTTTTCACTGGCCATCTCCCTAATTCTGAGCCACTAGCCTCTTTCCTAGACTTTTGCCTCATATAACTTTCCTCCTCTTTGTTCTTCTGCTATCCATACTGTATCCAGCAGCACGAGTCACTTCTTGCCTAAAACCCTCTGATGTTGACCCGACACATTTAAAATAAGATCCTCATTCTTTAAGGGGCTTACAAAGCCTGTCACTATCTGGCCCCAGCCTGACGCTCTGAGCTCGAGTCCTGCCGCTCTTCCTTGCAAACGCATAGAAAATATGCCACAGTATACACAAAGATCTGGTAACAGATTGGTGCTAGGGAGAGCTATTTTGATTTGTTAAATGTTCAGAACTGACAGCACAGACTGTATCCACTGAGGTCCCCACACTCACTCGTCCATGTACTCTGCAGTCCTCCCTCTCAGGTTTTGGTGCTGTTCTCAGATCGGCCCACTATGTTCCCAGAGAATGCCCTTTGCTGATCTCAGGTGGTTTTCCTCCTCTCAAGGCCCTGAAAAGGATTACCATCCTTATCTTCCTCTCACCTTGAGGACCTCACAAAAACCTTGAGGGGTTTCATAGCTGCCATTGGTTTATCCATACCAACCTACATTTAGGATCTGGAGTCAACCTTCTTCCACAGTCGGATTGTAAAGTGTTTTCTTACTCGTTGGGCTTCTCTGTCCTACTTGGCTTTTTAATAATTTTTTAATTGGAGGGATGAAGAAAGATGCATAAATCCTTTTAGGAATGCCCCCATTATTCTCAAATTCTCTTTACAGGAACACTAGGATAATCTAGGTATCATTGTCTGGTTTATAATATAATATAAATTATTATTTCTGTGTTTCTTCTTCAATTACTTCCAAAAGGAGAAAATCTTGATAGAAAGTATATTAGACATTTTTATAAAATGTGATCCCCACAAGAATGGAGGAAAAAGTATCCAATGTACACACCCCTATTATGAAACGAATTTATACCTTTTATATGAAAGCTATAACCAAATAGCCTAAGAATATGCGGAGGGCGGAATGGGTGGAGGGAGGGAGATTGGAGGGATCACTTCTGAGGTTTATCTTACAGGGGTACAAGTGAATCTTTCTAAGAGTAGAATGTGAACATTTTAAAACAATAACTGAGAAAATGACATGAAGGCTGTGTTGACCAGTTTGATGGAAGTATTTTGGATTGCACGTGAAAACCCCACACTGTACCCAGAAGTGCATTAATGTACATAGTTACCATTCAATAAAAAAAAAAAATGTAGGCACAGACCTACTTATATTACACGTGACTAAAGTGCATGAATTTGCAAACCTGCACAATACAAGCAAGAGAAAAAGCTTTAAAGATAAATAAAAAGCCCTTGACCTACTGGACTATGTTTCTATTCTAGATGAAATGCATTTATTTGGATGTTATGATTAAATAAAATGCAAGTTAATTGGGCCCCTCTGTACCACTTTGCAATCACAGAGGTGGCTTTTATAAGATTATTCTGGAATTCTGGCCTTTGTGAGGCTTCCTGTTTTGCTATGTCCAGTATTTAGCTCATGGCTTTCTCTTAACATAGACCTCTTCTCTATCTCTCCCCTCTGCATACTTCTCTTTTTCTCTCCCCCTTCTCAAATCTTCTTTTTCGCTTTCTTCCTTGCCTGTTTCATTCACTATTAGTTTGTACAACTTAAAATTTAAAATAGTATGCGATTCAGAATAGATATTTCACATGTACCTGCTGAATTAAACATAAAAAAGTCACATGCCACGAATTCATTTTCTTGGTCTCTGTATTCATTGGCTCTTCAACATTCTAGGAATCACCATTACTTTCAGGGCTCACTCTCAAAACTAATTTCACCATTACTTCTATTTTCTGGAGGGATCCATGACCTCCTCTTATGCATTCTCTCAAGGGACAAGTTGCAAATCTTACAAGGAGAAAGATAATTTGAAATTCCAAATAATAACCTGTAACATTATTAGAGAAAAAAGGAGGGGAGGCCAAGACACAGTAGCAACTTACATGTCTGCCAGCACATAAATGGATTTTTAAAATGTGGGATACATACACAGACACAAACATGTACACATACACGTGCACAATGGAGTATGATTCAGCCATAAAAATGAAAATTCTTTCCTTTGCAACAACATGATTCTTTTTTTTCTCTTTGTCTTTTTTTATTGAATGGTAAATATGTACATTAATGCACTTCTAGGGTACAGTGTGGGGTTTTCACATGCAATCCGAAATACTTCCATCAAACTGATCAACACAGCCTTCATGTCATTTTCTCAGTTATAGTTTCAAAACGTTCTGATTCTACTCTTAGAGAGTTTCACTTGTACCCCTGTAAGGTAGACCTCAAAAATGGTCCCTCCAATCCGCCTCCCTCCAACCATTACCCACTTCCTTCTCCCTCCCCCCTCCCCACATTCTTAGGCTATTTGGTTATAGCTTTCATATAAAAGGTATAAATTAGTTTCATAATAGGGGTGTGTACATTGGATACTTTTTCCTCCATTCTTGCGATACTTTGCTCAGAAGAACATTCTCTAGCTCCATCCATGTGAACATGAAGGACGTAAAGTCTCCATCCTTCTTAATGGCTGCGTAGTATTCCATGGTGTACATATACCACAGTTTGTTGATCCATTCGTGGATC
>CAUYQV010024392.1:0-34483 GCA_963574575.1 Galagoides demidoff | reverse complement strand
TACTTGGGAGGCTGAGGCAGGAGACTCGCTTGAGCCCAGGAGTTGGAGGTTGCTGTGAGCTGTGATGCCATGGCACTCTACCCAGGGGGATAGCTTGAGGCTCTGTCTCAAAAAAAAAACAAACAAAAACCAGAAGTTAATTGGATACTTACTTCTTGAGCACCTATCATAAGCCTAAATAGCTGGACTCTGAAAATATAAAGAGAACTGCTAAAAATGAGTGCCAAATGGTCCTTGCTCTCAAGTAAGCACAATCTATGCCCAAGCTGGCATGTGAGCAAATAATTAAGAAACAGTCAAAGTGAGCATATGTAGAAGATATATTCACATGCTAGGAGAACACATGTGTCCTTTACACCAACATGTATGCAGATCCCGTCCCTGTCCTTTCCCCACATCATTTTCTTCATGACAAACCCTTAAAGGTAGACTAATCTACTTCCGTGTGTTAGCAAAGTTGTATATTTCAAATTCAAGGTCTTGATTCCTCCTGTCTGAAAGGACTCACACTACATCTTTACAAATATATCTGTACACACTTTCCTCTCTCAAACTCATGAATGTAACTCTAGAAACCAGATTCACAGAGCTTGAGGACCTTAGAGATCTAGAGATGGTCTTATCCAGAATCTTCACTTTGCAGCTATGGGCACTGCAGCTCAGAGTGGGTAAGTGGTTTGTCTGAAGCCACCCAGCTGATGTCTTTGTAACTGAAAGTTTTCTGTGAATTTGACTAAATACTTACTTCCTAGTTTCCAGCACCAGGAGAGACATGGATGATCCTGGGTCTTGTAAAATATTTCTCTTCTAATTCAAGAAAGGCCCAATTTCTGTATTGATCCCTCCAGGGTAGGATTAAGTCTGAATAAGTCCAGCGGAGAACCTAGTCTGACCAGGAAGAGGTAGAGCAGACATAAAGCCTCCTCTGACTGATGTAGACACATCAAAGGTCAGAAATGGAACTTTCCCCAACCTGGAGCTGCTGCTGAACTCTAAGAATCATGAAATGTCCAAACTGAAAGGGATGTTCAGGACCACTTTGTCTAACTCTCTTACTTTACATATCTTAAAACAAGTAGAATACCAGAGGACAGGGGACTAGAAACCATATTTTCCGATGACCTTCCAATGTTCTTTCCCCTGCTGACAGGGATCGAGCCTGTGGGATTTTTTCCTGTATCACATGGGTGGCCTGGGAGCCAGGCAACAGCATGGCCATGGCAGTAGCTATGCAATGAAGGTGGGAGTTGCACAAGACCCCAGTGAAGTTCAGAAAACTCTCCCAATGAGTTAGCCATGAGACGAGAATGGAGATCCAGGGTCCCTAGCATCAGGGAAGCCCGTGAGCTGGTGGCTCTGCTCCTTACCCTGGCCTGGCTTCTGCAGGTCCTGCATGACCACATTGCCTACCGCTACGAGGTCCTGGAGATGATCGGGAAAGGGTCCTTTGGACAGGTGGCCAAGTGCTTGGATCACAAAAAAAATGAGTTCGTGGCCCTGAAAATCATCAGGAACAAGAAGAGGTGTGGCTTGGGGGTGGCACAGGTGATAGAGGAGGGACAGCATGACTCTAGTTTGTCCCAGCTCTGCCTCTCCCTCTGATCTTTCTCTTCCTTTTCCTCTCTCTCTCTCTCTTTACCTGTCTGATTCCATGAAGGGGCCAAGAGGAAGCAAGAGTGTATAGTTTTTAGAGTTTTTAGTGTTTGCTGCCACCCTAGACAGACTTTTTGGTGCATGGGAGGGGCTGACTGTCACGGCCTGACGTGACATGACATCACACCGGGTCCTGTCCTCAGACCCCCTCACCCCCATCCCTGGCAACTCACCAATCTCCTCAGGTTTCACCACCAGGCCCTGGTGGAGCTGAAGATCCTGGAGGCTCTCAGAAGGAAGGACAAAGACAACAACCACAATGTGGTGCACATGAAGGATTTTTTCTACTTCCGCAACCACCTCTGCATCACCTTCGAACTCCTGGGGTCAGCTGCTGCTTCTTAACTCATTTTTCTTTTAAAAAGTTACATAAGTGATAGACGAGAACCCTTGAGGTTAGAACACAGGACTTTTCTGGTTGTGACTATTTAATGACTAGAGTGGACATGACAGTCACTCAGTTCTCTAGAAGGCCCCCAGGTGAGGAGGCTGGGACAAAAGCAGACCATCTCACTCCTCCCTTGATAGGACTGTCACCTGCCAGTGTACTGTGACATTCTTCCCTGATGCTGAGGGCTGAGCTAGGTGACATGATAAGAATGAGGCCTCTGCTTACAAGAGCTAAACTGAAATATGACCCCACTCACCAGCTTCCCAACCCTGTGGTATGGTTGGACCCAAAACCAGTCAGCTGGCTGCTAAGAGTGGGGAGAGGGTTTTGATTTTGAACAAATAAGACAAGAGCAGATAGGGATATTTGGCACAAGAGCAGAAGCCCACTTAAATATTGGCGTTGAAAGGCCAGAAGGTTGGAACTGAAAAGCCTTGCTAACTGGAGGGGCATGCTAATTTCATTATTTTTCTCTCTGAGATCATCTGATGCAATTTAAATAAACTAGAAACCCAGAATGCCTTTGGCAAAGGAAAATAATCAGAGTGAGCTCTCAGAGGTCTAGTGTTAAAGACTCTGCAAGCTGGTAGCTTAGCCCTCCCATGACACCAGTACTGATGGTGAGATTCTTAGGAACCAGCTAAACTTGAGTCAGAGACAAAGTTGACACTCCCCACCATCACCGGTGATTACAAAATGTAGTCTACTTCCCAATATGTAGAGGTGAACTGTCTTCTCTGCAGCAAACCAGACAATCCAGGCTATCTTTCCTGGCCACAAGTCACAGTGCATTGTCCTTAAAAGAGCTCTGGGAAGTCAAGAGGGGTGTGGGTGTGGAGGGATAACCCAAAGACCAGAGAGGTGGGGAGTTGCCCAGGGTCACAAGTCGGGATGGAGTCAAAGTCTTACATCTATCCCTGCTGTACTCATCAAGAATGAACGGCTTCCCCAACACTGCCAGGGTTGGTGACCTTAGAATGGGAGATTAGGAGGAACCAGAGAAAGATGATGCAGAGTCGTTTCTGGGCCATGCTCTTAACCTGTCTCTCCCCATCTCACAATTTACACCGAGGTCACAACTGGCAGCTCACAAACACATTGTTTGTTCTTGAAACGCTTTGTATTAGTCTCTAACATTTGTAAATCAGTATATTTCATATTGCATGGCAGCCTTCTATATAATATTGTAGGCTTCTCCACCTTGGAGAATTTAGGATTATCTGGCCAAGAGCGAGCTTTCATTATTCAAGGCAACAGTTAGATGGGACCAAGTAGAGGCACTAGTGTGGGTGGAGAGAAGCTCTCTCTTTTGCCTCAGCTGCCTTGTACTCGGGTTCTTGCTCCCTTATTCTCAGGAGGCTGAAGTCCTAGGCAGCCTTGCTAGGCCTGGGCAGGAGTGGCCTCTTGAGTGATGGTAATCTTCCTGGATCTGTATCAAGGGCCTGAAGAACTGTGAATATTGCAGAGGTTTGGTCCAAACTCTTAACCCACACATGTAACAAAGTGCTTCGGTGGCCTTGCTGCATAAGGAATGAGAGGATATCGAAGAGGCTAGCACGGTTAAACTTCACCCTGGCCCACCATGACTTGGCAGGAAAGCTGAATTGGTAGGACATGAAAGCCCTGCCTCCTGGCCCGAGGCTTCCCTACTACTGGAGGGAAACCAGGTGGCACAGGAATGTTTACAGGTCTAAACTCAACATTAAACTTTTTTCTTTTTTTAGAGCTGGTCTAAACTCAGCATTAAACTTTTCTTTTTTAAGAGTCTCACTCTGTTGCCTTGGGTAGAGTGCTGTGGCATCATAGCTCATAGCAATCTCAAACCCTGGGTCTTAAGCAATCCTCTTGCCTCAGCCTCCCAAGTAGCTGGGACTACAGGTGCCCACCATGATGCCTGGCTAACATTAAACTTTTTATACCCTTTCTTTCCCAGAATCAACTTGTATGAGCTGATGAAGAATAACAGCTTTCAAGGCTTCAGTCTTTCCATAGTTCGGCGCTTCACGCTTTCTGTTCTCAAGTGCTTGCAATTGCTTTATGTAGAGAAAATCATTCACTGTGATCTCAAGCCTGTGAGTACAACCTCTGTCCTGCCCTGGGGGAAGGTTCCCGCCTACTGCAACTCTGTGGCCTCCCTATTCTGTTCTTTCTCTGGCAGTGGCTGGGGCAGCCAGGGCTTCCAGGGTGGAAGCCAAGAGGTCCTGTTTATAGGCTCTGCAAGCCCAGTGAGATGAAAGAAGATAGACCCAAGGCACGAATATTAGAGAAATGAAGACAGATGTGGTGTGACTGGAGCAGACAGGAGCAGGAAGTTCTGAGGGCTTTTCTAGAGAGGGCTTAGTGGCGAGTGGGTGGTGTCTTGAGCATCAAGAGGTACAGTAAGAAGTCCTGGGGTTCTGGGTTTACCCTTTCTTCCCTTTCAACAGTTACCTGTAGCCCCTAGGAGCTCTACCTGGGGGTCCACGGTTCTTTCTCTTCTGCTCTGCAGTGACCTGTGCCACACAGAGAGATGGGCACCCCATCTCTACTCTACTAAAGCCCCACTATATCTACTCCACTCAGGGAGTGATGGTCCCAGGGTGCAGCGAATCTCAGACTGCTTTCTCTATGCCAGATAGACCGGAGCTTCCTACAAGACCTTGTATTCGATACATAGCTCTGTTATTGCACTGACTGCTTTGTGTAGGAATCGTTCTTTTTTATACACATCCCCTGTGGGCTGCAAGCTCTCCCAAGGTCAGGAACCATGTCCTTTGGCTGTTTTCTCCCCATGGCCTGACGTGATATCTGATAATAGTAATGGTAGGCTATAAGCAAATGTTTGTTGAATGACTTAATGATTAAATGTACGAAAGTAACACAGAGAGGACTAGGGGTAAAATATAAGGAGCTAGTTCCAAAAGCAATCTGACCTTCATGTTTATGTCTTTAGTCTCCCTGCCAGCCAAAAAAGGTCAAAAAATTTTTTTTGAAGACTATAACTCATTGGGTAAATTGTGGATTTATATACATAATTAAAGATTGTCAAGCTGGAGATGTTCTCTCCAAGCTGACTGGTAGAACCTCATGAGGATGGTGGAGTATTAATTTATTCTCACCATCCAAGTTTATAATCCTCAGCTTTGCAGCCCTTCTGGGTCACAACAACCATGGTCTTTGGAGTTAGGGGACTGACTCTCACCAAGGAAATTCACAAGACACTTGATAGGCAAAGCATCAGATAATACATCTCCTCTGAGAAATAGATCTAGCAGACTGGAATAGGTATGCCTCTGGAGAGAAGTATACACACAACCAGGAGAGTGTTTTGGAATGTGGAGTAAAGAATCAGGGAATTACTCTCATGGACTTAATGGTTACTATCAATGAGCTGTGATTGCCTGTTTCGTCCATTCCTTCTTTTTTTTTTGAGACGGAGCCTCAAGCTATCCCCCTGGGTAGAGTGCCATAGCATCACAGCTCATAAGCAACCTCCAACTCCTGGGCTCAAGCGAGTCTCCTGCCTCCGCCTCCCAAGTAGCTGGGACCACAGGCGCCTGCCACAACGCTGGGCCATTTTTTGGTTGCAGCCGTCATTGTTGTTTGGTGGGCCCGGGCTGGGGATTTGAACCTGCCACCTTAGGTGTATGTGGCTGGCGCCTTAGCTGATTGAGCCACAGGCGCCGAGCCTCCAAGATTATTTCTATAACTAATCATTGAACTTCCACTGTGAGAAAGCGTTTCCATTTCTCCCCCTTTTTATTCATTCATTTACTTATTTATGTTCCACACAGATGTGTGAATATTTGTTTCGCTCTATGGGCTGTGATTCATTACTCTCGTTACATTTTTTATTTCTCAAATCATCCTGGATTTGGCCTTTGGGTCCCACTTTGACTTGGCTCCTGCGTCCTTTCAGAATGTCTCCCTCATTCCTTGGAGTGCTGTCCTGTTCTCTAGACTGAGAAGCTGTTGCAGGCTCATCTGTGTTTTCTGTGCTCGGCCCCACAATGAGCTGTTTCTCCAAGGTGCTCTCGTTTCTTTTATTGGAGACTGATGATGAGGGATGACCACCTGGGTACTCGATGATGTGCTTATGCCACTGGGGCATTTTTGCCTTTAGGCTTCCATCAGCCCACTGAGCTAGAAAGTAAAACAATTGATACATATTAGTACTTTTAGGACACGTACCCAGTGACTTATGAATGTATATTTAAATGTGTATTAAAAATCAAGAGTTCATCGTGATGCCATTGATTCCAATCCGTCTCAGAAACTAGCCTTTGGTCTGCCTTCCCTGGCTTCTTCCAGCTTCAGGGGCTGCCCAGTCTTCTTAGGGTTTCTTGGCTGTAGCCACATCCCTCCAGTCTCTGCTGTGTCCCCACATCACCTTGTCGTCTGTGTGTCTATAGAATGTCCCTCTGCCCCTCTTTCTTAAAAAGGCCTTTGTGATTGCATTGAGGACCTACCCCGATAATTCAGGATCATCTCCATACCTCAAAATTGTTCATACTGTGTACAAAGACCCTCTTCCTCAACAAATATTCACAACTCCTGGGGATCAGGGTGTGAGCGGATCTGTGGGAGCCCTTAGTCACTCCACCACAGTGACTACTATCACGCGTTTCTGGTTTTCCTTTTCTGATTTTTTTTTTCCACTCATGAATTGATATATATAAATTTTACCTCTCTTCCTTTTTAGATTAAAGATAGCATTTAATAGATAAGCCTTTGCACTTTTATCATCTAACAGTATCTCTGAGACATGAGTCTATACCCATTTATACAGATTATTTCATTAGTTTGGCAACTTCATAGAACTCCAGTTTGTGAATCAGCTATGGTTTATTCATTCGGACTTATGTATATGAATATTTAGGTTGTTAGCAACCTCAAACAGTGCTGCATAAGTGTATTTATATTGTAAAGGTGTATCTTCAGGGCAAATTCATAGAAGTAGTATAGCTGGCTCAAAATGTAAGTGCATCTATAGGATCATTGGTATTTCCAAAAGCCCCTCAAGAAATAATTGCAAGTCAGATATATTTTTACCAGCAGGATACAGTAGTTCCTACTTTTCAGTAGCCTCATCACAATTACAGTGTCATATTTTTTAATACTCACAAGTCAGATATATAAGAAATATTATAATTTTTGTTTCTCTAATGGTGAGTGTGGTTGAACATTTTTTCATATATTTAAGGATTAGTACTTTTATCTTTAATTGTTTTTTCATGCCAAAAGGAACTTCTGTGGCTGGGTGAGTTATATCTTAAATCTATAGGCATATTAAATTAATTTAAAAAATGTTAAAAGTATTTCATTACAGATTAGAAACAATAAGAGAATTATATCAGCAAATTTATTCAACCTTGACTTCATTTCCCTGGCGAGGGAAATAAGGTGTAAAAAGAAATAAAAGTAAAATAAAACCAGAAGTATTCATAGCTAACACAGTTGTTTATGTAGAAAAGAATCCATGGTTTATGAATTAGAATTATTGACCTGATTTAACCGTGTTCCTGGTTACAGATTATCTCAGGACAATTGCATTTCTAAATACCAAAAAGACGAAACATAATTTATAAAAACATACAATGAAAGACCAAATAAAGGTTAATTTCCTTGACATAGTACAACTTAAACAATGAAGGGATTTATGGAGAAAGTTATACATTTTATATTTTATTGAGCATTATTAAAGAATATCTGAAAAATGAAGCATATGTTTATACATAAATGACATATGGTTATAAAATATAACCCTTCTTCTCAGGCTGAGAAGTAGAATTCATTTAAAATCCCAGTAGTGGCTCGGCGCCTGTGGCTCAATCGGCTAAGGCGCCAGCCACGTGCACCTAAGGTGGCAGGTTCAAATCCCCAGCCTGGGCCCTCCAAACAACAAGGATGGCTGCAACCAAAAAATGGCCGGGTGTTGTGGTGGGCGCCTGTGGTCCCAGCTACTTGGGAGGTGGAGGCAGGAGACTTGCTTGAGCCCAGGAGTTGGAGGTTGCTATGAGCTGTGATGCCATGGCACTCTACGCAGGGGGATAGCTTGAGGCTCCATCTCAAAAAAAAAGAAAGAAAGAAATCCCAGTAGTAGCTGAGTCTAAAATCATATGGAAGGTCAAAGACATTCCTGAAGAACTAAGCACCAGATTAGACTATCTGACGTACGAGACACCAAGATGTCACTGAAAAGGACCCTGAGCGATTAGTAAGCATAGGGAGAAATGATCAACTTCACCCATATTCAGAAAAGTGGACATCAAGGCTCGGCACCTGTGGCTCAAGTGGCTAAGGCACCAGCCACATACACCTAAGGTGGCAGGTTCGAATCCAGGCCGGGCCCGTTAAACAACAATGACAGCTGCAACCAAAAAATAGCCAGGCGTTGTGGCGGGTGCCTGTGGTCCCAGCTACTTGGGAGGCTGAGGTGGGAGACTCCCTTGAGCCCAGGAGTTGGAGGTTGCTGTGAGCTGTGATGCCACAGCACTCTACCCAGGGGGATGGCTTGAGGCTCTGTCGCAAAAAAAAAAAAAAAAAGTGGACATCAAAAGTCATGAGATACCACTTTACACTTATCTAGTTGGCAAAAATGGCAAAAATATTTTCTATTTATGGAACAAATATTTCTATAAATAGAAAATAAGTGAATAGTTTATACCTTGCTAGTGAGAACACAAAATTTAAAAATATATCCTAAAGCATATGGTTGCATCAAAAAAGGTTAAAAAAATGCATATATATTATGGGAAAAATTTCATTTGCAGACATACTACCCCCCAAAAGTATTTGATACGTATACTCAGAGAATAAGTACACCAATGCTCCTAACAACAACACTTGTAAGAATAAACATTGACTGAGAACTTAAATTTTCATCCACTAGGGAATAAATAAACTATTGTATAATCAGATGAGAATAAATCTGTATAGTGGTGAAAATAACCTTCAGCTGCACGTGACCGTGAACAAAAATTAAGCTACAGAAGATGATATATACTCTACAGAATTTATAAATAGAGCCAAATAATGAGTAGTTCATGGGTACGTTGTTAGGACTATGTGGTAAAGCTATGTTTGGAAAGTAAGGCTATGGCAGGGCTCAGTGGCTCATGCCTGTAATCCTAACACTCTGGGGAGGCTGAGGCAGGGGGATTGCTTGAGCGCAGGAGTTCGAGACCCTCCCCCACTTCTACCAAAAATAGGAAAACTAGATGGGCATCATTGTGGGCGTCTGTAGTCCCAGCTACTCACAAGGTTGAGACAAGAGGATCTCTTGAGCCCAAGAAACTGAGGTTGCTATGAGCTATGATGACATCACAGCACTCTACCCAAGGCAACAGAGTGAGACTCTGTTTCAATAATAATAGTAATAATAAAAACAGAACATAATAAACACAAACTTTACAATGGTGATTACCTCAGGTGGTGGGGGTGCACGCAAGAAGGTTTTAAAGCTGTAGAGGGTTTTATTGTTGAAACGGATGCATTCTTCATGCCTTATATCATGTTCAGTATCCTTTTGTGAAGACAGAGAAACTGAGTAAAACTAGATCTTGATTGGCAGTATCAACATGGCTCCTGGCCTTGTGTGGAAATGGTTACTTTGTGCTTTGCTACTGGGCTGTGCCCTGTCCAAAAAAAACAAGGCTCAGAGAGAATCTGATTCTACATCCTAGGACAAGCTAAGCCTAGCTAAGCTGTGATGTCTCATTAGCAGACAGCAAGAAGCTTTCAGGGGGTCAGAGGAGAGCTATGTGTCAGCACTAGAAAGGTGACACAGAAGGGCAGTGCTGCTGGTGTCTGAGTATTATTAGTACAAATATCTAATGGAAACAATATCATTAATTTGAATGAATTGAGTTTGGGAAAGGTCGCAAGTCCATAATAAGGCTTCAAAAGAGTGACATGCTGTGTGCTGCTAGAGAAAATCACGCCCATCAATATCAGGCAATTTAACGGGAGCCCAGTTTCCCACAGAGGAAAGGAGGGCATGACTTAAAGGGAAGCGGACTACTTTGATTTGTTAATTAGAACAGTACCGTCCTCTCATTGAGTAATTCAAGTAGTTTTGAAGCATTACTAGGAGCCTTTGCTCTGATGAAGTGTAGAAAATGTCTTAGAACAACGGAGAAAAATGAGGCTGCTGTATTAATACTGAGAAATATTGATCTGAGGCCAGAGGCTGGCTGGCTGGCGCGGGGGAGAGACTTACAGCTAAACACTGGGCCTGCAGCACGAGCTACAGGGTACTGCCCCTGGCAAGCAGGTGGGCCCGGAGCCTGTGAGCAGGAGTGTCGATGTGCCCTTAGGAGCTGGAGGAAATGCTCATTCCAACCAGGTGAAATTACTCATGTCTGATCTTTTCCTACAGCTGCCAAAGGTGGCGCTGTCGTGCTCCCGCTCTGCAGAGATACCTGTTACATCTCTTACTTGCATTAAAGCGTATACATACTTGGTTTGGGTCTGCCTCCTCCTCAACCGCTGACACTGTTGTGACAGCTTGGCATGTTCCAAAAACACTGTTTCCAAGGCACTTTGAAAAGTGTCATTAGAAATGAAAAGTATTGTGAGAACAAACGAAGCTGGGGAATGCTGTGTCAATCAGAGTTAAACAGAAGTCACCGAGATCTCCCGGCACCTTTAGTAGGCGTCACAAATCTCCATAAAAGGAGTTGCGTGTCGTTGGAATTTCCCACACCGATGTGACCGTGATTCCTCACTTCTAGCAGCCTCTCCCGCAATTACTGTCCAGAGACCTGCACTACATCCCTGTAAGACTATTCACGGTGTGGGTCATTCCTACCTTGTCACCACAAGGACCACATTCTTCCTCCTGAAATAGCACAGCCTCTACCCAGTTGCCTGAGTCAAATGGAAAGTTTGTATTTCTGGAGCCTTCTTTCTGATTTTACTCTATGTAATCATCCCTTTTCTGGGCGATGGAGAAATAATTTTCCTTCTCATTATTGGATTTTAATTTTGGATTTGTTGATACAAATATGATAATACTGATTGGAAATACATGAAGGGAAAGAAACAATTGATAATAAATTGTTAAGGATGTTGGAGAGGTCTTAGTCATCTTCAGACAAGATGCTTTTCTGAGAGAGAACAGAATCCTCAGATTTAGAAATGATAAACTGGAGCACAAAGCCCCAATTCATTCATTTGGAGATCATTTTGGGGAGGCCACTCCTTTGGGGTAGGCCTTGACTCTTACCTGGCATTTTAAAGATGTCCCCAAGGAGCTCACTCATGGATGAACAGGGCCTGAGTCACAGGACAGGTGACACATGCGTGACAGAGCTATGCCCGGGAGGCTGCTGACATACAAAAAAGAAGACACACAAATTTGGGAGGAATCGGTTGTCATTTCCATTTAGAAAATTCTCTAGCTGACCTCCTGCCTATGTTATCAACATAGGCCAGAATTATGTCCAAAATGGAATTCTAGACCCCTATCTTCCAACGGTCCTCTGGATCTGTCCCTCTAATGTTCTGTCCTATCTAGTGGAGTAAATGCTTCTGCCAACCAACCACAAACTTGAGCCAAAAACCCAGAAAACTTTCTTTGGAGGAGAAAGCTTACTTTGTCTTTCTAATATAAGGCAAATCTTGCTGTTCTATGACTTGTATCTTTGATCTGGCAGCCTCTCCTCTCGTCCTGTGTTAAAATCCAGTCTTTCCTCAGAAATGCCAGAATAACCTTAGTCTCTCTGACCACACTCTGATCAACCCACTGGTTCCTTGACTTCTATCCCCCAAACTATTCCCTCTGCAGCCATCATTTGGTAGAAATGTATTTAAAAGAAAGCTATCCTTGTATATTACAGTTTAACAATTCCTCGTGGTTTTAGAGTAGAATCCCCAGTGTTAACTTGAGGCCCCAGAGTTCTGAATAATCCCAGCCCTCCTCTCTTCTACAGCGTCATCTCCTACAAACTTTGCCCATCGCGTGGCAGGCTTTTGTCATACAAGACGTTAATTTCTCTGACATGCTGTGCGCCATCTTGTCTAGGTTTGGTGACACTTGCCGTTCACTTTCCTGGATGGACCTTATCTTGTGGGTGGCAGCTGAAATGCCGTCTCCTTCCCTGAGTCCTCCCTGGTCATCCTGTCCTCCTGTCCACCCTACTCTACTACTCATGGTCACTTTATTGCCTTCATAGCACTTGTCACAATCTGAAATGATATTGATGTGTGAGCCTGTTGTTCTGTTTTGGTTTGTCTGTCTCTCTCTGTTGATAGGATGCAAGCTCCAGGAAGGAAGGCACTTGGTCTTATGTTGCTCCCCTCTGTAATGCATCTCCGGTGCTTTGCACAAATACATTCTCAGAGAATTCTTGGTGGATGAATGTGAAAGAATTGAGAGACCTGAGCACATCAGTCTACCAGGAAGTCTGGTCAGTAGAGTAAAGCAGGAACAGTGAAAATATCTACAACAGTCATTATTTATTCAATGAACTTCTACCCCAAATATGATTCTAACCACTTCATAGGCATTATCTCACTGAAACCTTTACAACAGCCCTGTGAATTGGATATTATTAGAGATGATGCAAGTGGAGCTCAGAGAGGTTAAGGAATTGTCTGAAATACAACTTGTAAGTGGAAGAGAAGGGATTCAAACTTAGGTCTGACTTTAACATCTGCCTTCCCGACACCTCTTGCAGCCAAACTTGGGCAGAGCAGCTGATAAGATCTGGAGAATCCTCCAGTGAGATATTAAACCAGCCATGTGATAGCAGGACTTTCTACCCTCCAGGTCATTCCTAGAGGTCTTCTATTTGTATAATTAAGGCATAATAAGCTTGTTAAATTGTTAGCTAAATTACCGCTGTAGTCTGAGTTATCTCTAGCCCCTTTCACCTGATACAGAGTATTACCCCAAGCCAAGGACTTGAGTGGACTGAGACTGATAAGTATGATTGCTGATAGAGGGGAATTTGGAAGTTTAAAGAAATAGAAAAAGAAGGCACTGATAAACTTAACAGCAAAATAGGTAAGCAATTAAAAGTTATATCTGTTCTCTCAATTATAGATTTGATTCCTTGTATTAAAATAATATGATCACAGGTTATGTAGCAATAAGGAACCTATGTGAATCTGTGCTGTCCAAGTTTCTACCTTCAGCCGGGTGAGATATTACCTACCTTTTGTTAAAGGCAGGCAAAGCCCAGAAAAGTTCAATATCTGCCCCTCTTTGGCCTAAAGCAGGGAGCCTGTCGATGGAGAGGTCTCTGAGGTGGTTCTCCCTGTAGAACAGGTTCTTTGTAAGATGTGGCTGGCAGAATGTCCCCTTTCTCTTCCCTCGGATATCCAAGTCCTAATCCCTAGAACCTGTGAGCATGTTAACTTAACAATAAAAGGAATCTCGGAGATGTTATGAAAGATAGAGACCTTGAAATGGGAAGATTATTCTAGAGTACACAGCTGGACTCAATCCAACCACATGGATTCTTAAAAGCGGAGAATCTTTTCCCCCTGTGGTCAGACGGTTGGAGAGATGCAAGTTTGCTGGCTCTGGGAGGGTGCAGGTCACAGGCCTGGAAATATGGGAAGTAAGCTTCTAAAAGCTAGAAAAGGCAAAGAAATCAACCTCCAAACAGAACTGAGGCCTACAGACAGCTAAAATTTAGCACAATGGCAGATTTCTCGTCTGTAGAACTAAAAGAAAATAAATGTGTGTGTTTAAGCTGCTGCGGGTGTGGTAATTTGTTATGGTAGTGATGAAAAACTAAGATATGGAAAATTAGAATTTTAAGCTATTATTTAAAATTTATATAGAAAAATTCAAAATATAGCATATTCCCCAACTCAGGTAGAAAGATTTAGATGACTTTACTACACTCAGGACTCCCTCAGGGGTTAAAAACATTCATTCAGTGAAGGCTGCCTGTGTCTCTGCTGGGTCCAGGGACTCGTCTGGTTCGGGGTCAAAGCCCAGGTAACACTAACTCCCCTTTGAAGAAAGAACACAAACCGTATGCTTCTTTGACGTATAACGTGAGACAAAATTTCACGAGAGAAACTGTGGCTCTGACGCTAGCCAGAAGTTATTGTTAGTTTTGCCACTCTTCACCTTTCTTTGTTTTGGGGGGGGAGGAATACAGTTATTTGTCATAAAAATAGGGTATTTATGTTAACATATAATGATCGTATTGTTGTTTTTATATTTAACAAATATGTATACGAAAGCACTCAGTTTTAATCTCTACTACGGTACCTATTGTGTTTAATCATTTAATCTCTTATATGGTACCTATGTCGATAGGTAGGACGTATACGAACAAAAACTCCCGGGGTTCTCTGATACTCTTCAACAGTGCAGAGGGATCCTGCGAGCACAATATCTGAGAATTTCTGACTTAGAGGGTAGCAGAATTTCACTAGAAAGAATGTGTCCTCAAATGTGAATATCTTTTCTAGCAGAGGTACTTTTTTAAAGAAAGATACCGAAGGAAATAAGATACCGAAGGAAATAACATGATAATATTGTTTTCCCATTGTAGGATGTGACATAATTTATGGAGTGCCTTCAGGCACTGGAAGAGAGGCTGTAATTCCCTCTCCAATATGCATTCTCTCTTTGTTTACTAAGAAAACAGCAATTCGGTGGAGTTTCAGTCTCACCAGCTAATGTAAACTACCCAGACTCCCTTGCAGATAAGTCAGTAGCAACCAATAAAATAGAATTTTTATGATTGGAAGTTACTGGGCAGGATATTGGAAAAGTGTTTTTGAAAAATAGGGAATTGATTTGTTTTCTCCTTTGGCTGTTTTTCCTTTTACCACGTGGGCTTCCCCTACTGCACGAGACTGTGATGTATAAGCTGGAACTCAGCGTCTGTACCGCAACCTCAGGACAAGGTTCTTACTTTAAGAAGGAAAAAAACCCAAAATCTAGAAGCAGCTTTTGTCCCTGATAATATCAAACCACCACACACATCTGGCCTACCTAATCAGTGTATTTTTGTTATAAAATCGAGAAATAAATTCTTATCTTCCTTAACATCATTGGCACTTGAGATTTCTCAACTCTCACTTCATTTCACCAACTCCTTGTAAGATGGAGAGAATGCTACTGTTATTTCCAATTTATAAATGAAAAGACTTGAGGTCAGGGTGTTTAACTGAAGTCTTCAATTGTGTCTTTGGGCTGTCATTTTATTTATCTGGGTGTTTTTTTTTTATTGTTGAGAATTCATTGAGGGTACAAAGAACCAAGTTACATTGATTGCATTTTTTAGGTAAGGTCCCTCTTATAATTGTGTCCCACCCCCAAAAGATGTGTCCCGCACCATAACCCCCCACCCCCCCTTCCTCCTCCCCTCTCCCTGCTTCCCTTCCCCTCCACTCCTTATACTAGGTCATTCATTGTTCTTATATCAATACTTCTCCATTCTTGTGATGCTTTACTAAGAATATTGTGTTCCACTTCCATCCAGGTTAATACAAATGATGTAAAGTCTCCATCTTTTTAAAAGGCTGAATAGTATTCCATGGTGTACATATACCACAGCTTGTGAATCCATGCCTGGGTTGCTGGGCACCTAGGCTGTTTCCACATTTTGGTGATTGTGAATTGAGCTGTGATAAACAGTCTAGTGCAAGTGCCCTTATGGTAAAAGGATTTTTTTCCCTTCTGTGTAGATGCCCAGTAATGGGATTGCAGGATCAAATGGGAGATCTAGTTTGAGTTCTTTGAGGGTTCTTCATACTTCCTTCCAAAAAGGTTGTATTAGTTTGCAGACCCACCAGCAGTGTAAAAGGGTTCCCTTCTCTCCACATTCACGCCAGCATCTGCAGTTTTGAGATTTTGTGATGTGGGTCATTCTCTCTGGGGTTAGAGGACATCTCAGGGTGGTTTTGATTTGCATTTCTCTAATAGTTAGAGGTGAGTATTTTTTCATGTTTGCTAGCCATTCATCTGTCTTCCTCTCTCTTGCCCATTGATGTATGGGATTGTTGAGAACGGAAATTTATTGTCTCACGGTTCTGGAGATTGGATATCTGAAAACCAGTGTCTGCCAAGGGGGTGCCTTTTGTGGGCTATGACAGAGAACGTGTCCCCAGCCTCTTTTCCAGCTTCTGGTAGTTTGCTGGTAATCTTTGGCATTTCTGGGTTTGTAGATGCTCCAACCTAAAGTCTTAGGTTCACATGCATTCTTCCTGTGTGTAAGTCTTCGTGTCCAAATTTTTCCCTTTACAAAAGAACATCAGCATAGTGGAGTACAGCTGAATTTAATGACCTCATTTTTAACTAGATTACTTCCGTAAAGTCCCAGTCGTTAAATAAGGTCACATTCTGAGTTACTGGGGGTTAGGACTCCAATACATATAATTTTGATAGGTCACAATTCAAACCGCAGTCATGGCGTGAAGCAATTAGTCGGTGGGATTCTGTACTCCAGTCTTCTGATTTTCAATCCAATACCTTTTCTTGTTAAGTGGCATTTCTTGACCTATGGATCACCTTTGTCAGAACACTCGAACACACACATGTATTTGCTGAAATTCGAATTTCTAGGCTCCACTTTACATCTACCGAATCAAATCCATTGAGTGTAGAAGCCTTGAGTCTTCTTTTTTAACTTGTAGTAACATTGATTTTTTTTGGCAGAGAGTGTAAAGTTTTATGAGATTTAATACATGTAACGACCACCATAATCAGGATGAAGGACAGTTTCATGACCCCTAAAAATGTCCCTCATTGTGTTACTTTGTGATCACATGCTTGACACTAGCCCCCACCACCACTAGTCTGCTCTCTGTGACTATAATTTTGTTTTGGAAACATGTAATATGTTGCCTTCTGAGACCCGCCTCACCTCTTCATAACACCTTTGAGAGTCCTGCAGGTTATGTGTCTCCACAGTTCCTCCCTCTTTATTGCTGAGTAGTAATTACACAGTGCTCATGAGCAGGGTGGTTCGTCCATTCACCCACTATGTGGCATTTTGGATTGTCCCCAGGTTGGGGCAATTATAAACAAAACTGTTCTGTACATCTGTGCGCAGATTTTTGTGAGAACTTCATCATTTTACAGGGTAAATACCTAGCTGTATGATTTCTGGGTCACACGAATAGTGTATGTCTGACTTTATAAGAAACTGACAAATTGATTTCCAGAGGGTCTGTACCATTTTGCTCTTGAACTTGATTTTTTTAACAAGTGTCCTTGGTGATTCTTAGGCACAAGTTAGTTAAAGATTTCTACCCGATGAATGCCTCCAGTGATTCATCCAGAGAGGAAATCTTTTTGTTAATAATGGTAAGCTATATGGTGAAATAGGATTTGTTTTTCTCTAAGGGAATATTCACTTTCTGTATCAGATAAATTATAATCCATATACAGAATTCTATTATCTGTATTTCTTTTACTAATTGAAAGAATGTTTCTCCAAAGATATGAATACAAATATTCACAGATAATTTGCTTTTGCATCTAATAATAACTTACTCTTTATTACCAAAATGCTTATTAGAGCAATTTTAAATGTACTATCTTAAGTACACAGTTACAATATAAATAGTTACGCTGAATAATTAATTCATACTTTTCTCTGGCAGTATATATTATTTATAAAAATTGTCTCAGGTATGTTTTTAAATTTTAGGATTAAGCAAACAGAATAAAAATTGATTTGAGGGTGGCGCCTGTGGCTCAGTGAGTAAGGTGCCAGCCACATATACTGAGGGTGGCAGGTTCAAACCTGGCCCAGCCAAACTGCAAACAAAAAATAGCTGGGCATTGTGGCAGGTGCCTGTAATCCCCCAGCTACTCAGAAGGCTGAGGCAAGAGAATCGCCTAAGCCCAAGAGCTGGAGGTTGCTGTGAGCTGTGATGCGACGGCACTCTACCATGGGCTTTCAAAATCTCTTACAGCCTGAAATTTGCCTCTTTATTCTGTGGGATTTTATCAGTCACTACTTTATGCAAACAATAGAATTTGCTGGGGGTAATCATAACAAATGCCTCAACACTCTGAGATCACTGTTATTCTAATATTGTGTACAATCAATTTCACGTACAAAATGCAGTTGAGCCAACTAAAATCGTTAAGGACCAGCTAAGATCATTAAAAGAAAACAACCTGGAGCCCTGTGCATACTGTTTGGATAACATTGATTTCTACCTCTATTATCAGAATCGATTTGGAAATGCAGCATGTCATATTGTACATATTCTGCACAATAATTAGTTAATCGTTTGAGGGCATGGAATCGACTGAAATTTTCATATCCTACTTGGTAATTGAGAAACGTAAAATGCTAAATGACTTCTGGTAGAAATTTATTCTGGACTTTGCCATGTGGGATACTCTTAACATGGCAGAAAAATGGATCATAACAAAGAAAGCGTTCTCCTTCTAAGCTTGTATTTTGCCTTGTTTGTTGCATTAGCCAAATTAATTACCTCCAGCCATACTTCTCATCCCTAAATTTGGAAACAACTAACATAATTGAAAATAGCCCAAACCATCTCTTGTTGGGTTCTTAGAGGAATAATTAATGAATATAAAGTGCTCTGGAAATTTCATATGCTATTTAAGTACTTAAAAAAGTCATTTGTTTCTCAGTGAAAAGATTTCATTGTTGCGATAGATTAAAATTTCGTTTTTCTCTGTCAAATTGCAGTTTTGCAAAGGCACTATATCACTGAATGTTGATGGTGTGTTTTTTTTTTTTAATAAAGATTTCAATTTTAGTACACTTCCATCAGGAATGTTTGAAAGACAACACCCGTAGTACTCAGTTTCATCAGAAGAGTTTCTAAATATGTTTTATGACAAATATTAATATTACTGAACCGTATACATCATCTTTGGCATTTTAAAAGCATCAGATAGGCTGGGTGATTTGTTTGTTTATATGCAAAGTTATCTCAACATTTTTGGTGAGTAAATAGAATATCAGCCTATGGCTTGGTTGATGAGGCTATTATTATAGTGTATCAGAGATGGACATGTTGATTACTGTTTTTCCACTAAGTTATACTTAATCTCTCTAAGCCTTAATTTCCTATACATGATGTGAAGATTGATATTTTTACAGAGATATAAAATTCTGTTTACCTGACCTTGTAAAATTTTCCCCTGGGAAGCTATTCAAGAAAGAGTAAAATTGGCTATTCAAATTTTTACCAACAGGACATGTTCTGCAGTTTTCAGAGGCAACAAATTGAAAACCATTTTGTTTGTTATGCAATATAATTAAATATTTCCTAGACAATCTCCAAATACTAGAAAAGTTTATATTAGTTTCTTAAGGGCCACAGAAACCTATGAGCCAAGAACCAAATACATAAATGGTGCTCAACAAAAATATTAATAAGGGCATAAAGGAATTTTAAATAACTGAGTTCTGGCCAGGTGCAATGGCTCACACCTGGAATCCTAGCACTCTGGGAGGTCCAGAAGGGAGATTGAGCTCAGGGGTTCAAGACCAGCCTGAGCCAGAGTGAGACCTTGTCCCTAAAAATATCTGAGCATTGTGGTGGGCTCCTGTAGTCCCAGCTACTTGGGAGGCTGAGGCAAGAGAATCGCTTGAGCCCAAGAGTTTGAGGTTGCTATGAGCTGTGATGCCACGGCACTCTACTGAGGGTGACAAAATGAGACTGTCTCAAAAAAAAAAAATAAATGAGTTCAGATAGCGAGTGAGGCATAATGAAGCATCTTCATCTCTGAGGGTGATATGAAATAAAATTCTACTATAAGCAAATGGAAATCCCCTATCCACACTGAAATTATTACTGAAATGGAATTGACCAGGGTTCTAAACTATGTCCCACTTATCACTGTTCCAATTATGTACAGTTTTACCTCTCAAAGGATAGCCTTAAAATTGATGATTGGAAGCTACAATCACTCAAATCAAAAAATTGGCTGACGGAATGAGCTGACCACTGCTGATGCTCTTCTATCTGGACAGAAATTCTTTGTTTTAACAGATCAATGCATAGGTCTTCAAATGATCAACAGAGAGAAAAAGTAATGTGTCTACTATAAACAGAAAATATCAAAATAATAACAACCTTTGATAA
This sequence comes from Galagoides demidoff, assembly GCA_963574575.1. Classification (NCBI taxonomy): domain Eukaryota; kingdom Metazoa; phylum Chordata; class Mammalia; order Primates; family Galagidae; genus Galagoides; species Galagoides demidoff. The sequence continues at coordinate 14,406 of CAUYQV010024392.1, read as the reverse complement.
AACCGTCTTTGTAAATTTTTATTTATTTATTTTATTTATTTCGAGACATAGTCTCACTTTGTTGTTCTCCATAGAGTGCCATGGCCTCATACCTCATAGGAACCTCAAACTCTTGTGTACAAGCCATTTTCTAGCCTCAGCCTCCCAAGTAACTGGGACTCTAGGTGCTGCCACAACATCAGAGATAGGGTCTCGCCCTTGCTCAGGTTAGTCTTGAACTCCTGAGTTCAAGCAATCCGCCCACCTTAGCCTCCCAGAGTGCTAGGATCATAGGCATGAACCACCACACACAGCCTTTGTAAAATTTTAAAGGTTGACGGGGCAAGAGTGCTTTGAATTGGAAACATTATCTGTTTCTTAATGCTTAGTAATTTCTGACTTCTTTGAATGCAAAATACCATTGATTGGGAAGCACACTATTATTTACATATGACTAAGAAATAAAAAATATCACTACCTATTACAATTGAAGGCCATTGTCAATTGTACCAATTTCAGAGATGAAAAGAATGTGCTTTATAGAATGAACAAAATACAATATGCAAAGTGCCAGTTAGGGATAACAAATACTGCTTAGAAAATGTAACCAAAAAAGCGAATAATGGAGGTATACCAAAGACCAACTTAAAGAGCTCTCAATGGCCAAAGCCAAAATAACTTGAGGGAAAAAAAGGTAATAATGTGGCATAGTCCAAAGTATAAAATAAATACTCCACTAGCCCATTTTTATATAAAAGATTAAATGAATAGGGAATAAAGAAAAATATGTCATGCAGAAAAGTTGCAAGTAATTCAGATAGATCCTCTGCCCCCAAGGAGGTGGAGAATAACTCACCACTCTGTAGTGCAGGTAATTCCTTCCAAAAAGTGCTGTGCGAAGGAGGTTAAAAAAGATAACTTCGTAGTGGAGAAACCTGGCAGACACTACCTGGTCCAGGTGATCAGGTTCACATCAGCGGTGATCAGTCATGTTGACAGCACATACCCTTACTGGGATGTGATCAAAATAACACTTCACCTTGGTAGTCGTCCTTTCCAAACACATAACTCCAGTCTAATCATGTGGAAAATACCAACAAATTCCAATAGCAAATTGTACTGTAAACAGCACTCCTCAAAAATCTCAAGGTCATCCAATACAAGAGAAGTCAGAAAAACCCCAAGTTTCTCAGTCAAGAGTAGCCTGACATGATCTCTCAATGTTATATAATATATTGTATGGGATTCAGGAGCAGAAAAATGACATGGGGTAAAAAGTAAGAAATCTGAATAAAGTATAGACTTTGGTCAATAATGTATCATAGATAATTATTGTAACAAATGTGTCATGTTATTGTAAGCTGTTAATAATAGGCAAAGAAAAAGGGCTTAGGGAATATGGGAACTCTGGGGTCTATCTTTGCAATTTTTCTGTAAGTCTAAAACTGTTCTAAAATAAACTACATAGTTTAAAAGCTTATTTCAGAACGTGCATTGCAGTATTAAAAAATATAGTGTCTAAGGCACCATTTGAGGATAAGCAGCACGGCCTTCCCATCGTCAATCAGAAACAAAACGGGGAGAATGTGATGGTGATTGATATAGTTGCACCTAACAGATCCTTAATGAATATGGTAGCTCATGTTGTGAAATTAAGTGAAAGAGATAGTTCTTATATTCCTTGAGCAGTTTAACTTTTTAAAGAATCGTGCTAGGCATTCAATTATTTCATGACCACGTCAAATCCACAGGGATTGTGCCCTTTTTAAAATGTAAAATCCAGATCTAAGCTGTTAGGAAACAATTTAGTTCTCTAGAGCTGCTGTTACAGAGCACAGCAGACTGGGTGGCTTAAACAACAGGAACTTATTTTCTCACAGTTCTGGGGGTTAGAAATCTGAGCTCATGGTGTGGGCAGGGTTTATTTCTTCTGAGCCTTCCTATAAAGACATTGGTCATGTTGGCTTGGAGCCCACATGAATGTTGACATTTTAACTTAATTGTCTCTTTAAAGACTCTGTCTTCAAATGCAGCCACATTCTGAGGTACAGGGCTAAGATGTCAACATGTGAATTTGGGGAGGGACACAATGCCACCTATAACATTGTCTGAATTGATCTCCTTGCTCTTTACTCCCCCCCGCCCCCCGCAGTGATAGAGGTGTGACTCCAACATAGGTCTTTAGCCCTCTGAAGCCCGTGTTCATTTCTTTAGTGTATCATAGTGGTTATTACCCACAGTTCACATCTCAGAAGCTGAATTCATCTAGCTTTATTTTATCTCTAGAAAAAACCATAATCCATTGTCCACATTTTACTTAAAGGTAGAAGATAATACTGTAGTAGGACAGCAGATTCTAATCAAACAGCCCTAGATTTGAGCACTTGTTCTGCTACTATATAACTATGCTATGTTCTTAAGAAGCCTTAAATGAGATTATATGGGAAGTCACTTAGCTTGAAATAACATATCATTAGCATTGCCCTTATTGAGAGAGAACACTATTGTAGCAATACGATCTGTCCAGTAAGTACAGTACATATATGAGGAGTGCAAGAGGATGTCCTCTAAGAATTGAGAAGTAAAAGAAATGTGATTGCCTTTTGGAACTTCAAAATCATCAAGAGATAAAAACAGTCTCTTCTAGCAGCAGGAGTTGACGTAATATGACTGGAGCTATTAATACAGCTAACGGAAGGATGTGTCACTCTGAGGTAGGGGGTTAGACAACCCATGGGAGCTTAGAAAAAGGAGTCACAGAGACAAATAATAGAACCCATCTGGGCACTTTCAGAAAACAGGGAATTTGAGCCAGTAGATTTTTTAAAATACTAGGTTCCCATTGCCAAGCTTCCTGCTGTGGGATTAATACCTCAGCCTGTTTTAGTCTTGAACAATGAAAGTTTCCCACTTTGCAGTGAGCTCCTTGTGTTTGAAAACAAATTTTACCTGATCACAGTGTGGTGCAGATATGCTCATAGACATTGGAAGGGCTGATGTAGGTACTCAGAAATCTATCTGCTTTCTTGCTTTAAATGTACTTGACTTACGGACCCAATATCTGTGTAATTAAAAAATCTGGCTTCCCTCTGTGAAAGCTGTGGACCCAGTTCTATCATATTTTGAATTTAACCTGTAAGGTCTGAGATTAAGGTGGTCAGATTTAGCAAATAAAAATATAGAATGCCCAGTTAAATTTGAATTTCAAATAAACAGTGGTTTTTTTTTTTTTAGTATAATTCTGTTGCAGGCAAACTTTGAGATATACTTATATAAAAAGTTATGATTATTCATTTGAAATTTAAATTTAACTAGCCATGCTGTATTTTACCTGGTAACTCTAGAGAGACTTCTTTTAACACAACCTTAGTTTGAATATACTTAAAGCCTTTAGCTCAGATTTTGGCACATAAACACTTTAACGTGTTTGGCACATTTTAATTTTATGTAAAAGAAGTTATATTAAGTAAAAGTAGCTGCCATCAACTGGATATAAAAGCTATGTATCAGTGTCCCTTTACTCTGTACAAAAATCTCAAAAATTGGTTATTAAATCTTGTAGTCAAGCAAGATCATATTGCTTCTATTTTGTTCATGAACTCTCCAATTAAGAGTATATTTTTGAAATGGCCAAAATATGTTGCTTCTTTCTAAGGCTGAGTGATTAAAATATAGTCTAGACTCCTGTATTTGCAATTTTTTCTTGCTGACTGAGATGAATTTATGGGGGCACTAACCTAAGACTCCCAAAGTTTATAAGCACTTCCTTTCAACCCAGCCACGCTAATTCCCATCACTTTCTGGAGTACAATCGGGAGAGGCACGGAAGAGTTATTGGCATGAAGCCCTCTCAGACATTTGTAGGGTGGATGAATGTCAGTGTAGGAAGGAAAAATATCTTTCCCTCACCTATCCTGGGTTCATGCTGAGGACCCTACAACAAAAGATGGGTTAATAAGAGAAGAGCGTGCAGGTATTTTTAAGATGAGTTGTAATTGGCACAGAAGACTTCATAAGGAAAAGAAAACCTGAAGCAACAGGCATGTGTGACTATATTTTATAGGTAGTTTGATGAATAGCAGACTGAGAAAAAGAAAATGATAGGACAAAGGGGCTGTGATCTAACGGTAAGAAGCTGGGAGCCTCAGCCAAGCCTGTTGGCTCAGATTCCTTCCTGGGTCCCTTCACCTTCGGAGATAAATAAGGATGCTCTTTTCCCCACACGTAGAGAGAGTACCTCTCACAGGAGGGTTTTATGTCCTTTCCCCACGTGTAGAGAGAGCACCTCTCATGAGAGGGTTTTATGTCCCACATTAGGGAAAGTCAGAAAATCCTTTCTAGGTATTATGACCTGCTTCTGTAGTTTCCTCAGATTCTTCCAGCCGAAAATGTTTTGGGATACTATGCATGCCCTGGACCCTACCGCGTTTCCCCAAAAATAAGACCTACCCAAAAAATAAGCCCTAGCAGGATTTCTATGCATTTGTTAAATATAAGCCCTACCCCCATAATAAGACTAGTGATGGGCGTGGTTATGCACTTTGGCACAGAGAGGAAGACATCCCCTGAAAATAAGCCCTACTGTGTCTTCTTGAGAAAAAATAAATCTAAGACAGTGTCTTATTTTGGGGGAAACACAGTACCATCACAAGAGTGAGAAGAGGGAGGGTAAATGGTGGGACCACACCTATGGAGCATATTGCAAGAGTACAAGTCAAATCTATCAAGTATAGAACACAAATGTCTTAGCACAGTGATTAAGTAAATGAGATGAAAGCTATGTTAATTAGTTGGATGTAAGCACTCCAATTTGTACAAAAAAAATCAACACATTGAATCCCACAGGGGCATAAATGTATTCATGATCTATGTATATATGACTTAATAAAAGGAAAAAAAATAAAGAAAAACAAGAGTGAATGAGGCTTAGCGTGAAACTGTAATCTGAGCTAGGCAAAACCTGAAGAGACTTAAAACAAAAGTCTTAATGGGTAATTTGAAAATCCTCTTCTTCCCACATTTATCTGCTACACTAAAAATTTCTGTAAGATTAAAAGGCATTAAGGGCTCTTTTCAATTACTTGGTTTATTACTATCCAGGAAGGAACTTTCTCCAGATAATTTGAGTCAGGCTAATCAATACATTCTTTCTTTTGTTTTTTTCTTTTCTTTTCTGTGTTTTCTTTAAGGAGACCTCTAATGTCATGTCATGAAATAGACCAGCCAGTCCACTCTCTGCTGGAAGCGATTGACTAAAATGGGCCATGTGGAGCAGAAATCTGCCATTCCATGGAGCTCCTGGCTGGGACATCTATGACCAGGCAGAAATGACCAGCAAAAATAAATGATTAAGCTAGAATTGAGGAGCATTTTTTTTTCCTAGCCTAGTTTATAATATCTATTTTCTCTCTTATGAAGAAGATAAATGGCATCATTAAAAAGCAAATGCATCAAACGTGTTACAAAAAGTCTAAGTGTGCTGTGTATTATCACTCAGCATTGTATATTCTAAATTAACATGTGCACATATTTTAATATGGCAGCAATAATTTGAAAGGAAAAATAACATATCATAAAGCAAATTTTCACTTATGAGAATTATGTGTAACAGCTCTGGTTAGCCTTCCCCAGCCTGCTTTAAAGAAACAGTTAAAATCAGCTCTCCTCCTGTTACTCAATTTCAACAAATAAGATGAAATGGTTTACATTACGTGTCTCAGTGAGCGATTTGGTTGGCAAAGCCAAAGTGTGTGCATTCTTAAGGAAATAATTACCCTAACAACAACAGGCACCAACTTGGCTTCTTTTACAGAGACTTACAATATTCTTTACAGCTAAAACACAGCAAATCGACCTACTTTCTTAGGGGTGTTCAGGACTAGGAATGAACAGATATGTCTTTAGTTTTAGTGTCCAGACAGAAGGGTACTATGAATAGAATCTGCAAAGAAATTCTGGGGCTCCAAGAGCCTGGAGCTCATGAGTGGGATAGAGCAAATAGCCTGCTGACTCTGACCTTAATGATCCACCAGGGACATACGGTAGTCACAAAAAGATCTAATCTAATGGGCCTCAGCCATTAACCAACTCATTGGTGGGTGATCCACCATTTAAGTCAGTGTTGAGTTTTATGGGGATTCAATTCTGGAATTATAACTGGATGGCTGAGCCACCTGAGCCCAGCAGCTAACACCACTGACTGAGGACTACCATGTCACAATAGGTCTCTGCATCACTGGTGATGGAGACCAAGGCTGTACCCCGAAGTATACTGGGGTGGGGGAAGTGGATGGAGGTGTTTGCAAGACAGCAGAAGGAGATGATTTTAGAGAGCTTATGAAATAGAGTTCCCTGGAACCCATGGTATTAATTAGGATCCAGAAGAGGCATGTGTTACCAACCATTCCAAAGGCTTTATCTGACTTTTCAAGTCAAAGCAGCTTTAGCTGACTTCATCAGGCATTTACACTGGATTTAAGAGGACATTTATCATCTGTGGATGGTCTTTCTTATAGTTAGCATCTTTAAACAAGGAAAAGGAAAAGCCCTGAACATTTCCCAGAGTTTTGGGCTCAACCCTCTAGTGTTTGTCCCATTGTCTCTACGTCCCCCACAACTGTAGTCATCCGAAGATACGTAAAAACAACTCACCTACACTATGTCAGTGTGGAAATTATGATGGATAAAATCATATACCATAGCTAAATTTAATGTTTTTTAATTGTTTGGGATTCATTGAGGGTACAAAGAATTAGTTACACTGATTGTATTTGTTAGGTAAATTCCCTCTTATAATTGTTTCCTGCCAAGAGGTGTGTCATATACCATGACCCCTCCAACCCCATCCCTCCTCCTCTCTCTCTGATTTCTCATTCCCCTGTCCCCACCTTGTATTAGCTCATCTGTTGCCTTCATATTAGAATTGAGTACATTGGATTCTTGCTTCTCCATTCTTGTGATGCTTTACTAAGAAGAACATATTCCAACTCAATCCAGGTTAATACAAAAGATATAAAGTCTCCATCTCTTTTAATGGCTGAATAGTATTTCATAGTATATATATATTTTGTGATGTGATGTGGGCCGGTCTCACTGAGGTTAGGTGATATCTCAGGGTGGTTTTGACTTGAATTTCTTTGATAATTAGGGGCAATGAACATTTTTTTCGTATGTTAGCCGTTCGATTGCCTTCTTTGAAGAAGGTTCTATTCTTCTTTCTTGCCCAGTGATAGAAGGGATTGTTGGCTCTTTTTTATTGTTGATTAATTTGAGTTCTCTGTAGATCCTAGTTATCAAGCTTTTGTTTGATCTAACATCTTACAGCCACCTAATCTTTGATAAACCAAACAAGAACATACACTACAGGAAAGAATGTCTATTCAATCTATGGTTCTGGGAGAACTGGATATCCACATGTCAAAAAACTGGACCCGCACCTTTCTTCACTCACAAAAATAGATTCAAGATAGATAAAAGATTTAAATCTAAGGCGTGAAACAATAAAAATTATCAAAGAAAGTGTGAAGAAATCACTTAAAGCTATCTATCGGCCGGCAAAGACTTTGTGAGGAAGACTTCAGCGGCAATTTCAACAACAACAAAAATAAACAAATGGGACTTCACTAAACTAAATAGCTTATGTACAGCTAAGGAGACAACAACCAAAGCAAATAGCAAGCTTCAGAATGGGAAAATATATTTGCATATTATGAATTGGATTCAATTTAATTTTTAATAACAAATACGACAAATTTTCTAACATCAGGATAGATCAGTGGTTTTCAACCAAGGACAATTTTGTTCCCCAGGTAATATTTGGCAATACTGGAGAAATTTTTGGTCATCACAACTGGGGGTGTGTTACTGGCATCTGTGCTGAAGCCAAGAATGCTGTTAAACATCCCACAATACACAGGACAGGCCCCCACAACAAAGAATTATCTGCTCCAAATGCTAGTAGTGTTGCAGTAGAGACACAGTAGATTAGATCGTATTGCATTCAAATTATTTCAGGCCAGTTGGAGATGTATACTGATAATTTGAGAAGGTTTCAAGATAGTGAAATTGTAGCCTAAGACGGGATATAGGCATATATGAGGTCAAACAATTGAGTTCACGAATTCATTCTAGAAAAAGTGCTACATACTGCATTCTGAACATCACTACGGTCACCTTCGAAGTACTCCCCTTGAGAAGCTATGCACTGATGCCAGGGCCTAGTCCACCCCTCAAAGCAATTCTGGAACTCTTTTTCCAGAATGGGCATCAGAGCTGTCAACAAATGAGGACTGACAATTAAGTTCATGAACTCATCTTAGAAAAAGTGTCAGAATCAGTGCAAAGCTTCCAAAGGGAGGCATTTCAAAGCTGACCATAGTGATATTCAGCAATGAGGTATGTAGCATTTTTTTCTAGGATAAGTTCATGAACTTAATTGTCCGGCTTCATATGCTGCCTAATTTGAAGGAAGAACCAAATCAGGGTAACATAGAATGTGTACAGAAGGGTTCAGAGAAAACATAAGGCTTCAGTCAGGCTGTATAATTGTTAAAATTATATAGGCAGAAATGAACCACATATCAACATGAGAGAAGTGCTCAGAGGTGCAGAACAACCATCTCATTCTCCCAGCTCCATGTCAACAGAGGATTGGAAAGCCTCCAAAAATGTTCCTGTGACTGAGGGACCCTCTCTTTCTCTGTCTCCTCCATATCCCAGTAAGTACCCCTGATGGTGTGACTTGGCAGAAAGGCTGTCCTGGGTGGGGACTGTGAGACAACTTGCCAATTACATGGTAGTGTCTGGAGTGGGCTCTTACACTGGCCACACCATGGCTCTTGGTCTGCCAGGCAACTCAACTGCCCGTATGTTCACGTTTAGTCAGTTTGGGCTGCTAGAACATAATGCCATAAACTGTGTGACTTATAACCGAGAGAAATTTATTTCTCATAACTCAAGGTGAGGACAAGAGCCAGGCATTGGCAGGCTGGCAGGCTCGGGGTCTGGTGGGGGCCAGCTTCCATGTGTCCTCACTTGGGGGTGGAGTAAGGGACTCTCTGGGTCTTTTTCATAAGGGCCCTAGTCCCATCTTGAAGGCTTTGCCCCTCCAAAACTAACCATCTTTCAAAGACCCCATTCTCAAAAACACCATTACTTCGGGGTTAGATTTCAACATGTGAATCTTGGGAAGACAAAGTGTGTACAGCAATGAAGAAGTTTGCTAGTTAGTGTGAACCTCAGACTTTTCACGTCTTCCTTCCCTATAGTTACAGACACAGGGTCCCGTTTCACTCACATCGACTTTACTAACAGCACCTGTCCCAGAGTTCTTTGTTTTGTGTAGCAGCAAAAGTTGTGTGATTCTCTGCCATCCTTGTATCTCAACTGGTCTGAAGATACAAGATTTTCACTTTACGTCATCAGTACAGTACATTGTACCCAGTAAGGTAGGGACAAGATCAGGAAAAGGTGACTGTGAAATTAGAGGATACAAAAATGCTAAAGGAATAGTAGATCCTTCACATTTAGAGATCCCCAGCTAACAACACATGTGTTATAAGAAATTAGAATAGATTTCTGAAGTCATTTTGATATTTGGTCAACCATCCATTTCACAGCCACAGGTGCTGTACATGAGGTATCCATTTAATAGACCAGAATATGTTTTCAGGTTGAAGGGTTTCAATTCGACAAATATGACAAAACTATGATCTACAACAGTATTAGATGACACAGCTGGTATTATACTTAATGCTACTGAATCTCAATACTACTGGATAAGTTGTACTAGCAGTAACCAGTAGTAAGTGCATCATAAGTAATATTCAGAGGACCTGATTAGTGTTTGCTACCAGGAAGTGAGTGATCTGTATGAAGTCCAGAGGAAGAAAGTGAAAGGACAAGTATTTGATGATTCTTACTCACTGGGGCTCAGGAATAGAATGTTGTGATTCTGGAAACTCAGAATTGAGCTTGAGTTAAATAGAAACATCCCTCCTAACTACGATGGGTCATTAAGCACTTCAGGACTACCTTTTCCAACCTTGTTTTGAAGACTTGTTTGTTTTTGTTTGTTTTAGGCAATAATTCGATCTCAAAGTTGTTCCTTTCAGCAGCCATGCCTAGAAGAGGGAAATTTCCTGCATAGTAATGAGCTTCTGGCTCTCAAGTCCAGCTCTACCAGGAATTCTTTCAAGTTATAAAATACTTGAACTTTCACATAAGCTTATTGTATCTGGGTACAAATCCAGTGAAGGTGAGTGAGCAGTAACTTTTATTAGCACACAATATAGACAAAGAAAAGAAGAAAGGTTAATTGGTGCCCTGAAGTTCAGTCCAGTGGTCTGTGCCAGAGCTGAGACCCAAAGGCAAGTCTACCTGCTCTTATGATACTAACATCCTGGGAGAGTTAAAGACAAAAAAATCAGGAGGTGAGAAAATGAGCCCCAGGGACAAAATATGCAGCCAATTCTCTCTAACACAGTGGTTCTCAACCTTCCTAATGCCGCAGCCCTTTAGTATGGTTCCTGTGGGTCGTGACAGGAACCCACAGTTGAGAGCCGCTGCTCTAACGCGTCCCCCAAACTGTACTCTTTCTGCTCTCACTGTCCCCTGGGGTTTCCATTCAGGAGCCTTTTGTGTGACTCATGTCCCACTCTTGCACCCTGGAGACATCAGGGTGACATCAGAGATGGGGAGTACATCTGCAGAGACATGCTTAGAAGAGCAGAGATGCTTCCAGGTGGCCTGCCAGAGAGAACGTGACAGTTACCATGGCGAATGGTAGGGTGGCCTGAGGAGGCTGGTACTGAATCTTAACCTTACCAGGCCGGTCCTTATTTTTAGGTGACTGGGCAAATTGCTGTACCTGACTGCCTCCGTGTTCTTGTTCCTTTTTTTTAAATTCTAAAATATCATGGGGGGGGGCACAAATATTTTTCTTATGTGGATACCTTTTACAATTCTTAACTCGTGGCTTTTAGTGGGACCCATCACCCAAGTTCATTGTACCGAAGTTCATAGTGTTCACTGTCCCTGACAGGCAGGTTTTTACCCCTCCCCTCCTTGCCCCTTCTTGATTTCCGATGTCCTTTACATCTCCTGTGCCTGTGTGTGCCCATTGGTTAGCTCCCAATTATTAGAGAGTAAATGTAGTGTTTGTTTTTCCATTTCTTAACTTCCCTTAAGGTGATGGTCTCCAATTCCATCGAAGTTCTGCAAAAGACATTATTTCGTGCCTTTTCGTGGCTGAGTACTACTCTATGTTGTACTATATACGTAGTGTGTATGTGTATGTATACAGACGTGCACACACACCCCACATTTACCAAATCCAGTTATGAACTGATGGGCACCTAGGTTGATCCCACATCTACATGACTGTGAATTGTGCTGCAGCATTTGAGCTTGGGTGTCTTTTTGATGAGATGATATCCAGGAGTGGGATTGCGGGGTAGTAGTAGGTCTACTTTAAGTTCTTTGAGGAATCTCCAGACTGTTTCCCACAGATTTGCACTAATTTGCCGTCCCACCAACAGTGTACAAATGTCCCTTCTCCACCTATGTCAGCATCTGTTGCTTTTCGGCTTTGTAATAAGGGCCATTGTGGTAGGGGTAAGATGGTATCTCATTGTGGTTTTAATTTGCATTTTTCTGGTGATTAGTGATGTCAGGCATTTCTTCATATGTTTACTGGCCATCTGTCTACCTTCTTTTGAAAAACTTCTCTTGTCTTTTATCAATTCATACTTCCTAAAGGGACTGTTTATCTTTTTCTTGCTGATACGTTTGAATTCGTTGGGTTGTTTTTAATTCTAGCAAGAGGATGCAAAAATGCTAAAAGGAATAATTGGTCTTTTCTTTTTAAAGATCCTGAGCTAACAGTAAATATGTTATAAGGAATTTGATTTCTCAAATCATTTTGAGATTTGCCCAATCATTCATTCATAGACTCACCACACTTCATCACCCAGGTACAGTGAACATTATAGATGCATGAAAAACATTTTATGCCTTCTTTGTTTCTTAATAGTTAACTGATTTATGTCCTTTGGGAAGGTGACATATAGTAAGCTTTTCTTGGTGGTTAACTTTTTTTCTAAATTTTGAATTGCCCATATTTCCTTATTGCTGTGTGTGTGTGTGTGTGTGTGTGTGTGTGTATATGAAGAAATTATGAAAAATTTAAAGCAATTTCTATGTAAGAAAAATTGTGGATAAATTCAATCGCATTTAAGACCATAATTATAAAAACATTCAAGAAAATGTTTCAAGGACATTTAATACTAAAACATATATTTAAGTATAAAAAAGGTAGACTAGGAGTTGGAGAATTATTAAATTGAATTATTAATGTGCCTCCAAGTCTGTGACGTAGAGATTAAAAACTTCTAGGAAGCAAATCCCAGCCAGTAACAAGTTAACTATTCTTTTCTCCTTTTAACAGCCAGTAGGACGGTGCCTGTGGCTCAAAGTAGTAGGGTGCCAGTCCCATATGCCGGAGGTGGCAGGTTCAAACCCAGCCCTGGCCGGAAAAAAAAGCAAAATAAATAAATAAATAAATGGGCAGTAATCAGATTCCAAATTTACTTAATATCTTTAAAGCAAAGAACATTGTTATACTTATGCATCTTCGGATGCAAAGTTTGTCACCTGTTTTCATTTTCAAGCAATTCCTGTGAGCTTCTTTGCCTTTCTCCCCAGAGCAGCAGCAGTGTGAACTGCTAAACTCTTTTTACATTTTTTCCTGAAGAGCTGTGTGCCTCTGGAGCTGCCTGGCTTCCACGATTATGTACTTTGTGTTCTGCCAATTTTGATTCGTTCTTACTCCTTATGAAATCTCTGCACCAGAAGATCTGGGAATAAAACGATTTGCAACAGTCTGCTCCTGCCCAGGAACCTGCCACTGCCTATTGTTTTTTCCTTTCCTGATAGAAGATAGAAATTCGTTCTAAAATTGTATGCTCTGAAGCCCCCAAAGAACTGCATCCTGCATCAGGTCAAATACAAGCGCCTCAAACTGAAAGTTGAAACTTTAAAATACCTCTGACTAGTGTTTGTCATCTAAATTTAACTGCAGTACAGGGACAGGTTTTTAATTAGGAAAGTGTGAAAACAAATGGAATCCTAAGCAAATTTCTTATTTTGGAATATGCTTGTGACTCTGAGGCTGAGAATTTGCAAGAACGTGCCTTGGTTTAGAAAAAAAAATTTTTTCTAATCGAAAAGAATTCAAGAGTGATAGATTTCTATTCATTTCAATGAGTTGTATGTGTGTCTTCAATGCCACATGCTAGGCTCTCGCCCATTACTGATTGTAATGTGGGTTCTTCTTGCTGGGATTCTGATTCCTGAGACTCTCTCATTCACTTAAAGTTTTATATCAGGTAAATAATTTTTGCAGGTCTCCTTTTTATGAAGTACTGTCAAGAGCGTGCAAGCAAGAATATAACTTTATGGTATAAAACCTTTAGATAGGTACATGTGACCATATTCTGGAACCACATATTTTTTAAAAAATGATTTATTTGAATGCTTTAGAATAGGGGATGCTTCATTAATGTGATCCAATAAAGAGGAAAGATAAGAAAATATTATCCACATTTCCTTGGATAGAACCTCAAAATCTGGAATGCTCCTAGTAATTTGTTATTCATGTCTGAAAAATTTCTTTCTTGATTTGGCCACACTTGGGAGCATTTAAATGAATTCAACAGAATGGAATTTAAAGCACCTTGTTAGTAAGTATACTGGAACACACAGAAGTTAACACAGAGTGCTACATTCTCCCATGGTCGTCTAGTGATGTTGACTTAAGAATTCTACAAGAGCATTTGTACTGGGACGGCTTTCCCTCTCCTAACAGATTGCAAGTTCTTTGAAGAGGAGGGTGGGGTCTTGTATATCTGTATCACCGGCAATAGTCCAGTCCCAGCATCACAGGGAGGACATTGGAGAATATTACTAGGATTACTATTAGAGTATTACTTACTAGAGGAAGTGCTGGATTTTATTTTGTCACAGGAAAAGGAAAGATATCTGAGTTAATACCTTTCTGGTAGTTTATTTTATTAAACTTTCTAGGCCTTCTAGATGGAAATAAGAATAGAGAAAAAGGTTTCCACGCGCTCCCCTTATTAAACCAAGATCTACTGTGTTTACTAGAAGTAATATCTAAACAACTATTAATGTCTCTTTTACAATACTTTGATGATTGGGAAAGTCACTCTAATTGTTCACAGCCATCTTTTAGAAGAAAAAGTTAGAGAAAAACATAAATATGTGTAGCTTTGGGTACTCCAAATAGAACAATACACTTTCAAGCTACACTATTTTTCTGGAAAAGGAGTTTCCAAATTCCTGTAGATCATTTAGCATTATCAAGGTTAAACTGGCTTTATAGTCAGAAAGAAGGGTTTGCTTTAGGGA
>CAUYQV010024390.1:0-41740 GCA_963574575.1 Galagoides demidoff | reverse complement strand
TAAAGCAAATTTATTTGGATTTTCTTTTACTAGTTTTATGATTTCATATTTTATATCTAAACATTTAAGACATCTCTAGTTAGAAGTGCATCAAGGATTTTTTTTTTTACCTAATTTAGCTGTTTTTTCACTATGTTCTATTGAATAAGCAATAGTTTCTACATTAATTTGAAATGACATTTTTATTTCTTTTCTTTTTTTTTTGAGACGGAGCCTCAAGCTATCCCCCTGGGCAGAGTGCCATGGTATCACAGCTCACAGCAACCTCCAATTCCTGGGCTCAAGCGAGTCTCCCGCCTCAGCCTCCCAAGTAGCTGGGACCACAGGCACTCACCACAATGCCCGACCGTTTTTTTTTTTTTTTTTTGGCTGCAGCCATCATTGTTGTTTGGCGGGCCAGGGCTGGGGATTCGAACCCGCCACCTTAGGTGTATGTGGCTGGCGCCTTAGCCGATTGAGCCACAGGTGCCGAGCCACATTTTTATTTCTTATCAGAAGCCCCCATGGCTTAACTTGACTTCTTGTAATTCTCTTGAATTGATATGCTTCCCTATCTCTGGACCAGCATATACTGTTTTAATTATTATAGTTTTATAGCATATTTAAGATATAATAGTGTTAGTCCCCTTATTTTTTACTTTCAGAATTTTCCTGGCTATCTTATAAGATTTTTTTCCATATAAATTTTGATACCTTTATATCAAGTTGCTTTAAAAAATATCTATAAGATTTTTTGACTAATGAAAATTTTAGCTACTAATAACCTCTCCTTCTTTGAAAGGCAATTTCTGACTCATTTTCTCTTTTATTCCTTATAATGATGGTAGTAATACAAGTCCCCTTTCCAGGTAAGGACCTGGGGCTCAGAAGAGTGATGACATTGGCTCTCAGTCACCCAGCTAATGTGGGAGCCAAGTCCTAAGATTGTCCAAGTCAGATTTTCTGACTCCCAATCCAGTTCTCTTTCCATCACTCCCAAAGAAATACAAATGAGAAATTAGTTTAGAGAAGAAGAAAAAATACAGGCATCTTTATGGAAAGCCTGAAAAATAATTAGTTAATTTGGTAACTGGGGTGCAGTGGGTCACACCTGTAATCCTAGCACTCTGGGAGGCCAAGGCAGGTGGATACCTTGAGCTCCAGAGTTCAAGACCAGTTTGAGCAACAGCAAGACCCCATTTCTACTAAAAAAAAAAAAAAAAAAAAAAAAGTAGAAAAACTAGCTGTGCTTCATGGCAGGTGCCTTTAGTCCCTGCTACTGGGGAGGCTGAGGCAAGAGGACTATCTGAACTTAAGAGATTGAAGATACTGTGAGCTATGACTGTGCCATGGCACCCTACTCAGGGTCACAGAGTGAGACTCTGTCTAAAATAAATAAATAAATAAATAAGAATTAGCTAATTTGAACTAATTCAGAATCCAGGTATATGTTGAGTTGTGCAACATGCCTTGTCAAATGAAGCCACCTGTTTACCTGCACTGTGCGATTTCAATCTTCCTCAGGTCATTCCCTATGATGACTACGTAGCAACGTATAACATAAAGTGCCACAGAACTCCTCGGTAATATTGTGTGTTAGATACAACCAGGCTGCTTCGAATTGGTTACTTAAGAGTGGTGAAAAAAATTGTTGAGACTTTGATCTCATGTTTTAAATCTGGCTGTTATAAATAGATACAATTTCAGCTTAAACATACTAATGATTTTTTTTTGCTATGTAAATTATATTGGTTCCTTAGCAACAGAACAAATAAATGTTTCCCTTCTGATTCTGTGTGTGTTAGTTTAGAGAAGGCACACAATAAGTTAATTAGAGAGTGGTTAGGGGTGATTTGTAAATGTCATATTAACATGCTGTTTACTTTTGTAGTACCCAAAGACTTTAAAATACATGGATGCCATTTCTGGCATGGTTGATTTGTGTGTGTGTGTGTGTGTGTGTGTGTGTGTGTCTAGAAACTTTTGCCAGCTAATATTTGCAATAAAGATTTAGAAGTGATATGGGATGGCTTTGTTTGCAACTTCTACTTAAAGATATTCTCAATTTTCAGGAAGATAGATATATAAAAATCTAACCAGGGTCAAGGTGGTGGCTCATGCCTGTAATCCCAGAACACTGGCAGGCCGAGGCAGGTACATCTCTTGAGCTCAGGAGCTTGAGATGGGCCTGAGCAAGAGCAAGACACTGTCTCTACCAAAAAAAAAAAAAATAAATAAGAAAGAAAGAAAGAAAGAAAGAAAAAGAAAAACTAGCCAGGCATCATGATGGGCGCCTATAGTCCCTGCTACTCAGGGAGGCTGAGACAGGAGGATTGCTTGAGCCCAAGAATTTGACGTTACTGTGAGCTATGATGATACCACAGCACTCTACCCAGGGTGACACAGTGAGATTTGGTCTCAAAACAAATAAACAAACAAACAAACAAATAAATAAATAAATAAAAATCTAGCCAGGAAATAGAGAGAAATCATCTAATGATGATTGCCATCATCATTAGAATCCCAATGTATCAGAGGTAATACTTAACACAGTTGTCCCCCTTCTGTGATGTTCTAAGAGCCCTACTGGGTGCCTGAAACTGCAGATAGTTACAAACTTTACTTAAAGACAGCATTTTATGGCTTCACTTTGGCATATCTGAATTGCTGGCATCATTACTATTGTGCTTTGGAGCTATTACAAAGTAAAATAAGGGTACCTTGAACACAAGCACTATGGTACCATGGCAGTTGATCTGATAAACCAGCTGGCTACCAAGAGTCTACAGGGTGGATGTACTGTCAGGGGGAGTACATACCCTGCACAGAATGGGGTGGGACTCTACAAGAAGCCAGAATGCTACTCAGAACAGCACTCAACTTAAAACTTACAAATTGTTTATTTCTGGAGTTTTCTACGTTTTAATTTTGGACCACAGTTAACTGTGAGTAACTGAGACCATGGCAAGCAAAACCATGAGGAAGGGGGTCTACAATAACCCTTTGATTTTACTGGGGAGAGAACTCGAGCTCAGAGTAAGCAAATGACTTACCTGAGAGCCCAGTGTCTGTGATTAAGCATCTACTCAGGCCCAAGACTCCTGTCTTTGTCATCTAGGGCACTGTAACAAAATACCACAGAGTAGGTAACTTAAACAACAAAAATTCATTTTGTCACAATTCTTAAGGCTGGCAAGTCCAAGGTCAAGCTATCAGCATAGTTGGTTTCTAGTGAGGGCTCTCTTCCTGACCTGCAGACAACCACCTTCTCCACTGTGGTTTCACGTGGTAAAGGGAGGGAGGGAAAGAGAAAGAGAGAAAAAGAGCAAGCTCTTTGATGTTTCCTCTGATGAGGGCACTAATCTCATAATGAGGGCCCCACCCCTAAGGCCTCACCTAATCCTACCTTCTAAAGGCCCTATCTTAATGTGGATTTGGGGGGATTCAAACATTCACTCCTTATTCTGTTTGCCATCCCCTCTCTTAGTTCAAACTTGTCCCTGTCTTCCTTAAATAACCAGTTTGTTAGTTCTCTTGCTTAGCAAGTTTTGTTCATATTTCTGTTTTCTATTCATCTTGAACTTGATTTCTGCCTGAGCTACACCTCTATTCCTTCCTCCCTCTGTGGTTGAGCTGGCCTGTATTATATCTGATTTGTGAACTGTATTTAGGGAAGAGGGATAGAAAGAGGTGGTGTGTTGAGTGGAGGGATTAATATACAGGATAAATTCTGAAGTACAAAAGCTAAAAAGAGCTTAGAGGAAAAACCAACATGGATTAATTGATGGAAATTTTAACTTAGTCCAGATTGAGCCTGGAAGATTTGCTCCTGCAAATAACAGTGGTGAGGAGAAGGGCCATCCTACCCATTGGCGAGGTGGTAAGCAGACAGCACACCATCACCATTCACAAGCACACTCGTGGAATGGGCTTCACTATGCATGACAAAGTGAGACTTGGTCTCAAAATAAATAAACAAACAAACAAAGAAACAAATAAATAAATATCTATCCAGGAAATAGAGAGAAATCAGAGTGCTGAGGAACTCTGAGAGATCTGGAAATTTGCCATAAAGGACACTGACACCAGGTTTAACAAAGCTATCTGAGCCAAAGGAATAAAGATTGCCCCATACTGTATCCAAGTGCAATTTTCCAGGAAAAGTAACGCTAGAAGGAAGGTGTACCAAACAAGCTCTGTATGTTGATTACTACGTACCTGACCACTTCAAAAGATCTACAGTCAATGTGTATGAGAACTAACCACTGAGTGTCAAAAAATTTTAAAACCACACAAAAAATAAAACAATAACTAGTCTCTCATTTTAATTATTTCAATTGCGCAATTCATTAAGTTCTGACATATGCTTATACAACCTTAAACCACTAGCGTCATTTTGCTTATTTAAAAGTTTAAGGCAAAGACTATCCTTACATTTTACAACACCTGCCAGAACTGGGATGAACAGTTAAATGAAGAATAATATGGACTTTGCATTGAGAGGCAAACTCAAATTTTCAGTGAGGAATGCATTTAGCTGCAAGTAATAGAAAGCGCACCTAATAGCGGCTTAAATTATATGGACATTTATTAACTTTACAGCAAGCCTAGATTATGCAGTTTTGCTATTATTGGTTCAGAATATAAATGATGTCAGGGCTTACCCTCAGAGTCCCTGTAAGTGCCACTGCCCCAGGCCTCATGACCTCACACGGTCTGTCCAAAGGCCAGAAACACAGGGACGCCAGAGGTGAGAGGGCTTCTATGCATCTCTTCTTTTTATCAGAACAGAAAATGCTTTCCCAGAAACCCTCAGGCAGTGTTCTATTATATCTCATTGGCCACAACAAAGACAACCTTGGTGACAGAGGAAGCTAGAAGACCCTCTGTGCTGGGAGACAGCAAGGACAAAGGGGCTTGGGCACACACTGGCAGTCAGCAGTGAACACACATACTGATTCTGCTAGGAAAGGGCTCAGCCCCTGTCTCCTTGACACTCACCTTTCTAGGACATGGGAATTGTGTTCTCTGAGGGGCAGAGGGCTTTCTCTTGGCACAAGTAGGCAGGCCTGTTGTGCTGGGGAATTACACCCCCAGAAGCAATCCCAAAGCAATGGCAAATTGTAGGTGGGACATACAGACCTTGCCCTTAAGCAGGACACATTTCACACTATTTCCAATTGGTTTCCAGTGAGACTGAGGCCCAGCTGCCCATAGAGGTTATTTGTTTCCCTGAATTGGCTTTTTTGCCTTCTCTCTCTCTTGCTTCTCCACTCCACACTTGCGTTTCCTGGGATCATCTTCCCAAGCACTTGTGGTCAAGTCTTGTCTTAGGGGTAACTAAGCCTCTTTAGCTTCACTTTCTCTAACTGTGGAAGGGACAGAATAATCCCACTTGGGTAGGCTGGTCACCAGGATCAATGACAAAACCTATGTGAAAAGATGATGCAAATTGCAAAGCATGAAATGGATGCAGAGAGGACCTGGGCTGGAAAACACCAAGGACTTTTTCACCTGAGCCATTAGTCTAGATTCCACTGATGTCATTTCAGCTGTACTTGCCAAGGACTGAGTCTTTGGGCTGAGGCTCCTTCCTCTGACAGGTAAAAGGAAGTGCAATTGCTAAAGTGGTCCTTGCCCTCCATCCCAGCCCTGCTTTTCTGGCTGCTGCTGGGCTAGGATTCCAATTAGCTGTTATTCGTTTGAGTTGGGGGTGGTCATAAAGTGGCCAGTGCTGTTGCATTATCGTTTTCAACATTCAGCATAATGACAAAGAAAAACAGTGAATTCTCAACTGGAAATCTCTTAGGACAGCTCAAAACCTTATCCTTGGTGTCATTTCCTCTGCAAGGAAAAAGGGCACCTCGATGAATCGGATACAATCACCTTAATGAAGCCAGGCTTTTAACGTGAAGCAAGACCATCTATTTCCATCAAATGCGGCTTGAAGTTTCTTCTCTGTATTTCTTTTTTTTTCTTTTTTGACCTCCCAGCTGGGACACTACAGATTCTCTTCTTCTAACTCTGATGATTTCCTTGGTGCATTACTTCTGATCTCCCAAATCAGACCCATGCTATGTATATTTGGGCTGCCTGTGATTTTCACTTTTCCTGATGGTGGCACTTGGCTTAAGTATTTCTCAACTACCCCTCCAGGTCCATTCTCTGCCCCTCGCTGTGGCCCTGGAGACTGACCTCTGCCGACTGCATCGCAAGCTCCCTGGCTCTCTGGATTTGTATCGGGAGTACTGGCAGGTACTGGAGAGGTACAGGTGTTAGGGCCCCATGCCCTGCTTGCTGAGTTTCTGTTTGGCGGTGGCCTCTTCCTTTACATGCTACCTTAGATCCTGTCAGGGAAACCTCTCCTACACTTCTCTGGGGTTCCTCTGCTGACTCCTTCCCCTGGCTCTTCTGAGCTCTGGGCAGGTAACGGCTTCCCACTGCTGCTGGTCTCTGGGGTGCTTCACCCCTCTGTGCTGGCCCCCCCGGTCCACGCTGCTGTGCACAGTGCTACATTAAACTCTCTGCAGCTACCTGCTTCCTGCTGGTGAGACAGCATTCCAATTTCCTTTTGAGAAGTTACCTTCCTCCCACTGGATAGGGCCAGTGGGACATTTAATCATGCCTGGTGTTCCACCGAGCATGTGTGGTCCCTGCAGTAAGAGGTGAAGGAGGACATGTAGCTGCCCTCCTGTCAAAAACAGCCCTGGATTCTGTGTGTCTCCAGATCTAGAGTTAGTTTATTTATTTATTATTGAGATAGAGTCTCATTCTGTTGCCTTGGGTAGAGTGTCATGGCATCATAGCTCACAGCAACCTCAAACTTCTGGACTTGAGCAATCCTCCTGTCTCAGTCTCCTGTGTAGCTGGGACTACAGGCACCCACCATGATGCCCAGATACTTTTTCTATTTTTAGTAGAAGTGGGGTCTTGCTCTTGCTCAGGCTGGTCTCAAACCAGCCGATTTAACCGAGCTCAGGCAATCCACCCATCTCAGCCTTCCAGAGTGTGAGTAACCACAGGTGTGAGCAGCTACACCCAGCCAGATCCGAGAGCTTAAAGGTACATATTTCTCTTACAATCTGCCCTGAAGTGTAAACCAGTTATATCATTCAATACTCACCCAAAGAAATGACAATCTATTTTTACGTTGGAAAAAAAAAAAAACAGGCTTTGTTTAAAAGAATGTATCAGAATACAGCATTCCCAAGGTGGCAACTAGCTCATAAGGGATTTTCAAGCATAAATTGGATTAAATGTCATCTTTATTCCCCTAAGGCCTGCTAAGGATGGGGTGTCACTGCATAAACCCATTCCTGCATGGATGTAGGTTATCTATGGTTAGTTCCCCTTTTACATACCATTAGCCCTTGCGGGTGGGGCACCCATCTTTTTTCCATGCAATAACTGTACACATGGTTTCCTTCCCACTTCTGTCTACAACTGTCAGCTTCGCTTTCTCACCAGATTGCCAGATCTTTGAGCACAGGCTCTACTGCTAATTCATCCTGGTTTTACCCACTGTGCCTAGCACTGTGGAACATTCAGGAGGTGATTAATAACCATTTATACAAAGAACAAAAGCTCTTATTTAAATTCACATTTGATTGCTTCTGGCTCAGGCTTACTCTGTCTCTGAAGAATGGGACATAATAAAAAAAAAAAAGAAAAGAAAAACAGTTAAAAGACAACCCACAGGCTGGGAGAAAATATTATAACAAAAAACAGAGGATTTGTATGGAGACCATAAAAAAAGATTCTATAAATCAATAAGAGAGAAATAAGTACCCAGTAGAAAAATTGGGCAAAGGATGTGGGCAGGTAATTCACCAAAGAGGAAAAGATATCTAACAAGGAAGCCACAATCAAAACAATGAAATACCACTACGCCCTCATTAGCCTGGCCAACCTTTTAGACATCACACACACTGAGTATTGATTGGCAGAGTGTGGGGTAGGGGTGGTTTCATTGTGCTGCAGGGGATGTAGCTACAGAGGGACGTGTGAGGGGACAATTTAACTGATTAAAAATTTAAAAGCACATTTCCATGACCCAGATAACCTATTTTTCAAACCTACCCTAAGTAAACACACTTGCCTGTGTGCCCCAGGAGGCATATCCTATCTAAGGTGTTCAATTTAGCGGTATTTATAAAAATTAAATTTGGAGGGAGAAATTATAACAAGCATGCAAACAGAAAACAGTCTGTGAGGGTCCATGGACAGAGGCTAAATGTCCTAGGAGGAACTCCTGCTTTGGCTCAGCAAGGCAGAGGAATGAGTTATAATTCTGCTTGCTAACAGACATAGCTCTCCCAGGGGGTCAACACCATTTATGAAACAAACACACACAAAAGTGCAGCATTTCTACCTATTTGTGTGGGTGCATATATATTCATGCAACGTGAAGAAAGGAGTTAGAAAGCAACACACTGAACCAAGGAAAGTGCTTACCTTTGGGGAAGAAAGACCAGAAAACTTCTGGTGGGTGGGGGGAGATTGTGGCATGGTGGCAGATACTGGCTGGCTGGTCCCTGTAAGTATTTTCTGTTCTTTCTGGGACCCCAGCCAGGCAGCAGCACTTCCCAACCTCTCTTGTGCTTACCATGTGGTCACGTGACTGAATTCTGGCCAATGGAAAGTGGTAAAGGTGTTAATTCCCGGCCTGACCCTCTATAACCTTGCACTTGCCACCCTCTGGGCCTCCTTCCTCTGAGACCTTGGAAGCTGTGTGTTGAAGACTGTGGAACCACAAGATGGAAGGAGCCAGGTTCTTGGATCTCTTCTTGGGAGAGAGCAGCCTGCAGATCAGGGACACTGGATTGGGTGTTATATGAGTGAGACATAGGCCAGGCACGGTGGTGCATGCCTGTAGTCCCAGCTACTTGGGAGGCTGAGACAGGAGGATCACTTGAGTCCAGGAGTTCTGGGTGTGCTATGCCAATCTGTGTCTGAACTAAGTTTGGCATCAATATGGTGACCTTCTGGGACCTGGGGGCCACCAGGTTGCCTAAGGAGGGGTGAATCAGCCCAGGTCAGAAATGGAGCAAGTCAAAGCTCCCATCCTGATTCCTGATCAGTAGTGGGATGGCACCTGTGAATAGTCACTGCACTGCACTTCAGCCTGGGCAACATAATGAGACCCTGTCTCTTAGAAAAAAAAAAAAAAAGAGTAAGAAAGACTTCTATTAAGTCACTGGTGTCTTGGTGTTTATCTGTGCTAGGAACTAGCCTTACCCAAACTAACACTATAGTGTTAGTGTTGATTAAAGGGTTTTTACTTTTTTTTAATAAGAAGTATACATTCATGTGTCATATGCAATTAAACATAAATTTTCAAAGAAAGATGGACTGAGCCCAACCCTGACTTCAGAAGGATGGCAAGGTGCTCAGAATGCTATGTGGGCCACAGTGGATGCCTTTCTGGTGTCTGAAGTTTCAGATGGCGTCCTGCTGTGCACCACCTGGAGAAATGCAGTCTCCCTTCTTGTAGAGGAGCTTGAGAAGAGAGAGAGTCAGGAGGTCTGAATTTCAGTCCTAACTCCTGATTTTGCCACCTGGGCAACCTTAAGCAAATCACTTTACTTCCCTGGGCCTCTAATTCCTTCTTGTGAAAAAGGCAAACCAGTGGGGCAGGGGCCCCAGCAGGCAGGCCTGAGACTCGGAGGAGTGTCAGGGAGTGCCCTTGACCTGTGAGGGGTGAAGGAAACAGAGCCAGACAGAGGGAGAAGCTGAACCGGGATGCAGTTGACATAAAGAGTCCAGCTGATTCCACAGGCAGCTGGAACGGATTTTTGCAGATGTCTCAAATTTGGCAGTAGGCTTCCCTGCTTCCCTAAGGAAGGGCTTGACTTTGAGAATCGATCAGCAGCCCACACTTCTGGCAACCGGGGGAAGGAGTGCCTTAGTCTTGGTGGGGAGATAGGGCAGTGCACCTGGAACTTGAAAGAGTTTTTTTTAATTATAAAGAACTTCCTCATAAGAGGTGATTTAAATGTATATCAGATACTCATCCAAAAGAAACAGAAATATTTATGGGGTATGTGATGTCCCATAAATATACACAATCATTATTCGTCAATTAAAAATACACAAACATTTTAAAAGTTTTTCAAAAAATTTATGTTCCTGGGCAGTGCCTGTGGCTCAGTGAGTAGGGCGTCAGCCCCATATACTGAGGGTGGTGAGTTCGAACCCAGCCCTGGCCAAAGGGTCATTGTGGTGGGTGCCTGTAGTCCCAGCTACTCTGGAGGCTGAGGCAAGAGAATCACCTAAGCCAAAGAGCTGGAGGTTGCTGTGAGCTGTGACACCACCACAGCACTCTACTGAGGGCAACAAGTGAGACTCTGTCTCTTAAAAAAAAAAAATTATGTTCCTATAAACCAAAAAATAATTGTTATTAATATTCATCTAAATGATTTCTCATCTCTCCACTCTTTCTCTCTCTTTCTCATCCTCTCCCTCTCTCTCATTTTTTCTTCTTTTTTTGATACAGAGTCTCACTATGTCACCCTCAGTAGAGTGCTATAGCATCATAGCTCACAGCAACCTCAAACTCCTGGGCTTAAGTGATTCTTGCCTCAACCTCCCAAGTAGCTGGGACTACAGGCACCGCCCACAACACCTGGCTATTTTTTTGTTGTAGTTGTCATTGTTGTTTAGCAGGCCTGGGCCAAGTTCAAACTTGCCAGTGCCCTAACCACTGAGCCACACGCACCGAGCCCCTCTCTCTCATTTTGGTTGACATATACAAATGAATTCAATTTCCTAATATTTATGTAGGGCTTTTGCATATCATGTTACAAGGGAGATTGTCCTGTGATTTTCTTTCCTTGTGAAGTCTATGTAAGGCCTTTATATCAAAGATAAGAAAAAAACTGAAATAGAAATACAAATAGATGGAGCTTGGGTGGATTTTACTGCTCTTTTGATCCCTGAAGGGGTGTGGGTACCAGAATCCTAGGGGAAATGAAACCCTAAAACATTGAGTCTGGAGAGGTCCCCAAGCAGAGGTGGGTCCAAATCTGCCTGTTCTGGTCATTTGTGTGAGTTTCCACTTGGTAATGAGGAGTGGAGGGATAACGCTGAATTGTGAGTGGCCCCTCCAAGGGCCTGAAGTCCCTGGAGACTGGACACCTGTCAGGAAGGTGAGGGCCAGGCCAGGTTGAGGGGAAGGGACCCCCAGATGACGATCCATGCTGCCACCACCCTGAATCTGTTTGATTGTATTTAATCCTGAAAGTAAAACTATTGCTGTTTGAACTTAAAGCTGAGACTGCAGTACAGTTTGGGGAACGTGAAGAGTTTAACCACCATCCCCAGCTCTGGAAACCACATAATGGAGGAAGGATGTCCGGTCTTCAGGATTGTGTGAAGTGTCTTTCAGATTTGCAGTGTTTTATAAACATCAAATTGGATACAGGAGCTCTGATTTCCTGCTCGCAGAACTTGGCGCCCTACAGTGGGGTTACTTTTGTTGGGAATCCGGCAGATGAAGAGGTCCTCATAGATTCTACAGGAAACTCTCCCCTAAAAGGGACCAGTGCTTCCCAGAGGAGCTGGATATGATCTTACGGGATATGAGATGAAAATATTAGAATTTCTCATTTCTCTAAAAAAATGAATATTTGTGTCTATTGATATCGTATAGACACAATCATCGTATATATCATCCTATAGTGCATGCATGTAATTTATGGACAAGCGTACATTTGGGGTACCTCTCTGAAAAAGTTTTACTCTGGTCTAGAGAAGAGAAACTTTTCAGGGATTACCGGCCCCTGTTTAGGAGCCGGAAGAAAACTGAGGATACCCTCTCCCCAGAAAGCCTCCCACGTGGGTGCAGTTCTACAAACTGCTTTGGAAGATTCGGAGAGCATCGAACGTTCACCTGTGGATCCCCAGGAAGGAGTTCTTCTTTTCAAGTATGGTCATCCAGAGATTATTCTAGTATGTTTTTAGGCCACTCCAGCTGCTGGCAACCCAGCAGGGTCCTCAATTCCGGCGCTATGGGCATGTCATGTTCCTTCTATCTAAAGTCAGAAATAATGGACTCATCTCCTGCCACCCACCTTAACAGGACAGTCCCTGCAACTACAACAAGGCTGTTTATCCAACCTCCATTGTTCACATTTGCATACACACACACACACACTCTTAAGCATGTAGATTCAGTGCCTATTTTTCTTTATAAAGCAAAATCTTGCAGAGAATTTGGAAAGACAGAAATGTGTGAACAAGAACAATTACAACACTCAGAATCTTATCTTCCAGAGATACCCACTGTTTTCATTTGGGCACATGACCTTGCCATCCACTACTTACAAAAGGATTATTTTTAATGTTGATTAAGAGGAGCTCCATCTTCTGTGTTTACCCGGTGTACTACGTATGCTTTTGTTTAAAAAAAAAATTAATTCTGACTCCTTTATTGATTTCTTTTTAAAAGAAGATTTTTCTTGAACAAGAATGAGAGAGATAATTGCATTTTAGTGTATCTAGCCAAAAATAAACACATACAGAAATTCTGAGGTGCTCCGGGCTCTTGAACTCAAGGGCAGAAATTTGGTCCCTTTCCTGTTCCTGTCTGTGCCCTTGAGGGACTCTCTAATTTTGCTGTAAGACTTCTCCTTCCCTTGAAGGACCTTTTCCTTTTTTTCTTTTCTCCCTTGCCCTGCTGCGTTCATTAACTTTTCCAACATGGGTTTTTTGGGGTGACCTTGTGTCAGTCCCTGACCTCAGTGTGAGTTAAAGGGCGAACAAAATAGACTCAGCTCAGCTCCCAAAGTACCTCATCCTTCCATCTCTCTGTCTCATTATCATCCACTTGTAAGCATTTATTTATCTTTCCTTTATAACTTATACCCCTAAAAACATCCCCTCGTGACAGGACTGTCTTTGACCGTCAGTATTCCATCAACTGTCAGACCCAGCAAAGAGGCCTCTCTTTACTGAATTTATGGATTGGCTAAGCCATTTCATAAAAAATGATTAATGATAATTAACATTTTAACTTTGGGCCATTTAATGGCACCCGACAAAGGGGTCAAGTGAAACTCATGGGTGTCATGTGTCAAATGTCACAATTAAGTGATGGGCCTGAATGGTAGCTGAGAATTCCATGAAGAGGGTGTGTGAGGAGCTGCAGATGGAGGATCGACACCGTTCCCGGGGTCCTACTCCCCATTGCCCACAGTCAGAGGGAAGCCACCTACATCCCGCATTAGAAGGATGTGGCCTCCAGTTTAAACTGGGTTTGAGAATTTAGTTTTGTAAAGAATGTCATCGTCCCCTACTTCCTTCTGCTTCACGTGTCAACACTCACGTGGTATACACAGAGAAAAGGCTCATGAATTTCCAGGTTGACAAAAAAACCCTGTTCAAGAAAGTGAATGTATCAGCCTTGCGTGTTCTGAAGCCTCACCCTTCTGTGGCTCTGACCTGACCCCTTCATTTCACTTTTCTGCTTCTCTCTCACTTGCTCCTTCCCTCTCTTCTTGCTCCCTGAAAGTTTATAGATCACCCTTTAGGGATACCAGCCCTGGCTCCAACCAGCCCTCAGAAACCCCCTTCCAGAGGCCACCCCCAAGGTCCCCCTGTCACTCTGCCCCAGCCTCACAGATGGCATCTAACTTCTCACCAGCAGCGGTACAAAGTTGAGCGTGAAATGAGACCAAGAATCAATGCACTAAAGAAATGGAAGTTTGGAGTCTTCCTGAGAAGTAATGAGACGGGTAATCAAGGACTAGACAAAATGGCAGACCCCGTGTCCTCAATAGATCTGGATCTGTGAGACACGAGGGCTCTGTGTTGAGATAATAGCTGGTAATAAACAGGAATATGCTTTTGGTGAGGGAGGAGCTCAGTTCTCAAGGAAGAGAAAAGTGTCATAGCAAAACAATGTTTCAGTTAGAGAGTGGCCCCACATGCCCAGAGTCCAGCGTCCAAGGAGTGGGCCTTTGCTGACAGTGGGGTGGGACCCCAGATCCTTGGGATGGTAGTCTATGTCATGACCTTCGCAAGAATGTAGATGACTGTAGCAAGAACATGGATGGGTGTTTGTCCCTTCCCCAGGGAATCTAACCTCAGGGGAGTGAGTTAATACACTAACAACTAACATTGATTGGGTATGCTGCCGGTTCCCCAGAGAATCTGGTCATCTTTTCCCCTTTGTGTATTTATACTACTACTAATCAACTTATCAAGAACCCATTGCTACAATATTTTAAAACAATGTATGTTTATCAGTTTATTCTCTGAATGCATCTATAAATATACAAAAATAAAAAATTTTTAATGAACTTGGAGAAAAAAAAAAGCACCACCCCATGAGCTAAGGTCTAGTTTTATCCCATTTTGCTTAGGAAGAAACGGCGGCTCAGAGAGATTAAGGGACTTGCTCACCCTTACCCAGACTCAGAGGCGGGGACAGAGTGGGAGCCCAGTGTGGTCTGACTCCCAGAGTCACCTTCTCAATCATGTCACCAAGCTCCTCACCAGCTGAGTGCGTCCTAGTGGCCAAGCAGAAAGGAAAGGGCAGGTATAAATAGCAGGTCCATAAAGTATTCTTTATGTTCCCAAAGCATTTATTTTAACAAACGTAAAAGTGAACCTATTTAAAGAAAAATATGAAGTAGAAATAGTATGAGTTTGGATCGACCTAAATCTTGAAGGTGAAATGAAAAATGGCAGAGGCTGGTGAGCTCTGAAACGCACACAGGGCTCAGGACATGGTGCTGGTAGGGGTGTCTGTGGAGCAACAGGGAATCACGAAGAATTTTTCAACGTACTGAAACAACTCCCCCTGCTAGGCCGAGTAGCAGTCCCCATGTGACCTTGCGTCACGTGCCAATGTCAATAGTTGTTGTCACCAGTCTATGGGCTTCCCCTTTGGTACTTAGAGATTCTCTTTATGCACTTAAAAGGCATCATTAGTACCAAGTGGCTATTAAAGCAGTCCTGCTCTTCAGGACGATTTTCTGAAGCAAATGCAGGGGAAACGTGCTGAGGGTCGAATTCATTAGCGGCAACCACAGAAGGCCTGACCGTGGGCAATTGTGCCATTAATCTTGATAAGGAGAAGTGTGAGCAATTCATAAAATCTGCTGGGTGAGGCTGTTCCCCTAAATGGACACCCGAGTGAATGACCCCATGTCTTTGCTCTAGGTAGAAGGGACATGTGTGAGCAGTGACCCCCATTTCAGCATAATAATGAGCAGCAATGGGGACACAACAGTCACAACAGTGAGTCCAGGGCCTTGCTGGGGAGACCTACGGGGCCAGCTGGGGTGTAGAAATATGAGAGCTGTCACACTGGCAATGCTTGTGGTATTAATGGGTGAATCTTTGCAAGAGTCCTGTGAAATAGGCATTACGATTATTCCACTATTACTAGTCTACTATTATTACTATTATTTCATTTAGAAATGAGGAACTTGAGGTCCAGAGAGGTTATTCCACTTGTGTGAGGTTGCACAGATTGTAGATGGCAGAGCCAGGGCTCAAGCTCAGGTAGCTTTGTTTCAGAGTCTGTGTTTTTGCCACTTAGATATACAATATAGTCTTGGAGTGAATACATTCAGCTTTCTTCTGCCTTCACTTGGAGGGAAGCTCATAGGCTTTGGGATCACACAGACCCGGATTTGAACTCTAACTCTGCCAATTCCTGTCTAGTGTACCTTGGACAAAAGAAGTTGCTTATTTAAGATAAGATTTTTTCTCATTCATAGAGTAGAGAGTTACTATAAAATTATATGAAGCGTCAGGCACTAACACCACTTGGATACACATCACTACCCTCTTCTTCCACACTGGGGTTGCAAATGCTGTGTTTGCTGGGCCAGGACATCGATGGGTGTGTGTGTGTGTGGACAAACAGCAACTAGAACCTCTGTGGAGAGGGGCCATCCAGACCACTGCACAAGAGCCAGTGTCCTCTTCCCTGTCACCCAACTGGCCCCAAATGAGTTCTGCAAGAGAGTTTATAATAGACTGGATATTGTGTCCCCCCAAAATACATATGTTGAATCCCTAACCCCCACTGTGACTGTATTTGGAGACAGTCCTATGAGATGATTAAAGTTAAATGAGGCCAAAAGGGTGGGCCCCTGATCTGACAGGTCTGGTGCCCTTAGAAGAAGAGCAAGAGGTCCTACCTGGAGCTCCCTCTCCCCTCCATGTGAGAACATGGTGAGAAGGCGGCCATCCACAAGCCAGGAAGAGAGCCCTCACCAGGAACTGAAGAGAGCCCCCAGCTGCTACCTCAATTTTGAACTTCTTAAGCTCCAGAACTATGAGTGTTAGATAATTGCCTCAGAAAGCCCCTTGCTTACCTCATCACCCTGTTCCAATTATCCACTGCCTGCCCCTAATGGCTCTTTCCGCTGGAGCAGTAACTCCTTATTGGTTATCCCACCATCCCATCACTATCCTGAGACTTCCCTATATAAGAATATATTTCTCCTCTCTCTCTCTCTTCTTCCCCTCTCCCCTTTCTCTCTCACCCTCTCACCCCTCTCCCTTCTCCCCTCTCCCTCTCTCTCTTCTCTTCCCCACTCTCTCCTCATCTCTCTCCTCTCTTTTCTCTTCTCTTTTTCTCTCCTCCTTGGTGCTGCTCTGAAGCCTCCCTCCCCCACCAGTAAAGACCTTTCCTACAAGCCTTAGTGGTCTGTGAGATCTCTGCCAGTCCAGTGCCTCCCTTTCAATGAGAAAATAATTCTCATTGTTTAAACTATTCAGTCTGTGTTATTTAGTTATAGCAACTAACTAATATAAACTCACATGTCCACATATGGAATGGGAGAGTAGAGTCTGGAAGTGTATTGAAAACCACACCTTCAACAGCCATCCAATTCCGGTAAAGATGGCTTCGGGTTTTTTGCCACTCCTCCCACGGAGCGGTAGAGTTGACATTCCCTCCTCTTGAATCTGGGCAGGCTCTAGTGACCTGCTTACCAGAATGCGGTGGAAGTGATGTTCTGGGACTTTTAAGAACAGGTCACTTCTTCCTTTGCAATGTCACCAAGACCTCTTTGCATTCTTGCTCTGGAAACCCAGCTGCCATGATGTGAGGAAGCTCTAGCAGCTCATGAGGAGGGCTGTAGGGGGTGGAACAAGGATCCTCCTTGAAACGGATCCTCTATTTCCAGTAGAGACGCCTCTTTTAATAGCACCTGGAGCAGAAACAAACTATGCCCATTGAGCCCGGCCCTAATTGCAGATCTATAACTTTTTTTTTTAATTTAACTTTATTTTTAACCATTAGGTTTCGAGGTGATTTTTCCACTGCAATACATAACTATACATCAAGAAGCACTTCCAAAAGACCTCCACCCTAGTTCAAAGCCACCTTTGAGGTGCCTGAGGGGTGACTTGGCTGATGCAAGTGTTAGGAGCTCTTGTTGTGGGATTACTCTGCTGTGAGTCTACCCAATGTGCCAACAGCGGAAATATGTGATGGGCAGGGCTGGAGGCAGTTTCTCCAGACTATTTGCTGGCCTTGGATGTCCAAGATTACATCTATCTTCAGGTTCCTTTATCGACCATGAGGTAAAATGTAAATATTAGACCCCAGGAGTTTATGGAGAAGCCACAGGCTTTTAGACTTTCAGTCACCCATCTCTTTCCCCAACCTATGCAAAGTTGCTAGAAAATGCTATAGAAAGAGAACAATGGTCTTAACATTGGCTGTACATCGGGATCACTTGAGAGATAGGCCCCATTTTAATTGGATTTTTATCTGGGTAAAAAATCACAACAAAACAACACAACAGCTCCCCCTCCAGCTGATTTTATGCACTGCCAGTGTTCAGAGCTATAACTTCAGACTCATCATCATCATTGCTACCCGGAGGTTTCCAAAGACTTTAAATAAAGCCCAGTTGGGATTTGGGAACAGTACAAATGAGGGAATCTGGTGAGTGAAGGTATCAGCCTCTGATGATCCCATAAGTGATAATCATGCTCTACTTTAACACAGATCAGTTCACCAGAGAGTAGGCTATGTACCACTGGGAACGTGATCTGGGCTTCTTATGGCATTGAGTAATCCTGAATCTCAACATACCCCAAATTATTCCCTTTCAAATCTCTTTAACTCCTCTTATCCCACAAGGGAGAAGTCTGTTTAGTGCTAGCTTGCCTTTGACAACTCTTCAACTCTCTCTACCCACCACAATTCAAGTAACGCTGATCTAAATCCTTATGCCCATAATGGCCAGGTGAGAGGCATAGAACTCATGAAAGGGTCACATCTCTAGTGAGCAGGAGAAACTGAGTCTTGGAGTCATTTGGTGACTCGCCCAAGGACTCAGGCCACTGTTGCCCAACCCATGCTACTTAACCTCTAGTGAAAAAAATTATGCTGATAGAGGGAACCTCTGCCATCTAATCAGGAGATATGCATTGGATCCCATTTCTTATTCTGATCCCAGAGTAAAGGCCAAAAAAAAAAAAATTCTCACTAGGGATAGGGGAGGATGCATGGAAGGTGGGAGAATGAAAGAATGAGTCATGAGGAAGACTGTGACGTGGTTTAGGAGAAAATTTTCAAAAGTTTTGTGGGGAAGAAATTTGGTTCAAAACAGAGGGAGCTTTCTAATACCAAAGCTGCAACTGGGTCAGAGCCTGCCACTCCCTCCATCAATTCCTTCACTGGCTTAAGATATTGTCTTTCCCGACCAGTGGCTTTGCTCAGATGTGTAGATCCTTGACTGCATGTTCAAGTTCAGGGCCAGAATTCTCTCACATGCCAAGGAATGGGGGGCCCCTATGGTGCTTCCAATCCTGGAATCCTGAATTGTCTTCAGGCAGCTGGGAGAGGTAAGTTAGCCTCCTAGTTCTCCTAGTCCCATTCCCCTCCAATAACAATAAGCCTTTGAGCTTTGGGATGGAGAAAAAAGAGCTGAACCGGATGAGGAGATTGAATCTGAATCCACATTAAGTCCTGCAGAAAATGTTTGCACCCGTTACTGGGATGTGATTTATTCTTGGCCAATAGCAGGTGTCCTAAGCCTTCTTGCTGAACTTAGGGTCTGACCACTTGAGAGTCCACCACTACACAGGACAGGGCTCATCACACCACCTGGGAGTGCTTGTTTAAAAGGCAGATACTAAAGCCTGCCTAGTGTGATTCTTTAGTTATGAGCAGATTTTGATGGTAGAGATCCTTTCTGTTGTTGACAAGCCATCTAGTTGATGATAGCTATTTACCATAACTGTAATGTATCAGTCTGGCACACGGTAAGAGCTTCAGAAGTTCTTCTTATTGTTAACAGAACCTTAGAGCTAAAAGTTCTAGGATCATCAGATTAGGTCACAGAGGTCAAGTGAGTCCAATGCCCATTAGAGACTCCTGGCAGGAGAAGAATCAGTAGAGAAAGCAGCCTCTGGGTGTGGGTGGCATTTCTCTTTTCCTCCAGGGCACACAGCTCCCTGATTGCCGTCCAGCTGTGTGAGAAGGGAGAGGGGGCACATTAACCCTGGAGGGAGTTTGGAGGTCCAGCTGGTACAGAGTCTCCACACCCAAGAGCCTCAACTTTCTGTACTTAATCAACACTCATTTTGTAGAGCTGAGCTCATGGCCCAGCTGTGGCAAAGCAGGCCCAACGCAGAGGGCAGGGCTCCATCCTCCCTCCCCTTGCTCCGGTGTTTAATCAAAACTGCATTCAAAATATGATTCTGGGAGATTATACTGAGAGATTTGTAGGAGGCTCTCAGTGGGGGGCAGAGATGTGGGAACAGATTGCCACTGGGGGCCTGAGGCTGGGATAATCACAGGCTCAGACGTGCCATTCTCAGGCCCTTCTCCTGGATGCCTGGAGCTCACCATTAGCCCTGGAGGAAACACCCAGCACCAGGATGGAGGACCAGACCATCCTGGTAGTTGACAGCTGAATAGTCAAAGTGGAAAGGAGAACGTTTAAGCCATATAACAAGGTGGGGTGCCCCTGAGATGGTGAAGTGGGTTTCTGGGATTCCTGGCCAACCTTTTCAACCCTCTCATAAACCGCTATCTCCAGCCAACTAGGCTCGGATCTTTGGGACAATCTTAGGCTCCTGTCTGGGCTGAGGAAGGTAAAGAGCATGAAGGCCCCCAGCCAAGTGCTGTAGCTGGAGAAACCACTTTCTGGGGTCCTGGGTGGTAAGACAGGGCAACCCAGGAGGGCCTCCTTTCCCAAAGGGCTGAAAACCTGGAGGTGGTATGTAGGTAAGATCTCTGTTCCCCATCCCAGTCCCTGTTCAGCCAGATGGCCTGGGTTTAAGTAGGTTCCTTCTCCGATCTGGCCTCCAGTTTCCTATTTCCAAGTGTTGACTCAGTGTGATTCTAAGGACCCCTCTCCCTCCCACAAACTGTCTAGCTGGAGGCCCCAGGAAGGAAGCCTCTGCCATCTCTGCAGTCTCCTGAGGGGTCTACCTGGCTCCCCAGAAGGGGGTGGGGTTGAGAGCGCCTTGAAAGAAACCTCCAGCTAATGCTCTTTATTACAAGCGTTAATCCCGCAAAGCCTACTGGAAATAATGTTTATCTTTTCACAGTTTAATTTTCTGGACCCTAAGCCGCGGGTCAGTGAGGGCGACTAGAGTGTCCCAGGAGAAGCTGGGGGTGGGAGCAGCTGTTGTCTAGGAACAAAACGAAATCAGGGTCTCCCAGAGGAAGCGGAGGAGATACGGCAGGTAGGAAGGGAGAAGGGGCGTCAGACTCTGAGTGGTAAACGGGGTCCAGTCTCCACCACACTGAGCCTGTCCCCTGCCCTTCCATCTGCCTTCAGCTTCTTCATCTGAAAGGTTTGTGTTTGTGTAATTCATGACCTCAAAAGTCCCTTCTCAGGGTGGCACCTGTGGCTCAAGGAGTAGGGCACGGGCCCCATAAACCAGGGGGTGGCGGGTTCAAGCCCAGCCCTGGCCAAAAAAAAAAAAAAAGTCCCATCTCACTCCTCAGGGGTGGTAGAGAGGTCAGGAAGAATCCACCCTTCCCCTCCCTAGTCTCCAAGCATCTTAAAACCTCCTCCTACCAAGGAGGCTGACCTTCCTCACCCCAGACATAGGTGAACAGGATCCACAATGGCCTGGAAGGTGACTCAGCTAGTATGGGTCCAGCATTAGAGACAGGGCTCCTGGAAGAAGATTCAGCTCCTAGGCACACGCTCTGGCTGCCTTTCCTTCTGCCTTCCTGCCCCTGACAGCTCCCCAAGATCCCCTATTTGGGTTCGGCCCCAGGTCCCTCCTACCCGCGACTAGCTGTACACTTACTGACTGGCTAAAGCCAAGGCCTCTAGACCCCGTGTGCAATCTCAGGCAGCCTCAATCAGCTAACATTGCATAGGCACCTTTAAATCTGTTACCCTGACCCCTACCAAGGGACACTGCTTGCACAAGGGACAAAGCCCCTTCCCTGCTGGTCAGCTCCCATAGGCTGACCTGTGCAGCAAGTGTTTGTTGATATTTTTGATCAAAGGGAAAGAATGCGCTCTCTGGCATCATGCTGATCTCACAAGCTGACTGATATCAGTTTCAGAGGGGAATCTTGGTCCCCATCACCTCTCCCCTCCATAAACCCCAAAAAGGAACCCAGAAGCAAGTACAGCTTCCAGACAGATAACCTGACCCCTCCCACCATCTCCCAGCCTGGCCTAGCAGGTTGGTTATGAAGGGCTTGGTCCACCAGCCTGCAGGTGCAAGACTGTCCTTCCCCTAGTCAGTTTCTCTCCCTGCTAATACAGGGCCTGAGGTCTGCAGCCCATGCCCAGCTGTGCCCAGAACTCCTGGCTACATTCCATCCTTGCCTCCACCCGACATTTCCAAGCGCCCCTGGCACAGATAGGCCACACAGTGTGGGTTTGGACTGATTATTTTTAAGGACAAAAGGGGTGGGGAGGTGGAGAAGATGCACATAGATCTTAGGGGCCAGATCTGCGATGAAGTTACAAAGTGAAGGGCAGGGGGTGAGCAGGAGTGGCCCTGAATCCAGAGGAGGAAGGAGCACTTGGCAGGGCCTGGGGCAGACCCACCCAGCCTCCCACTTGGCCTTCCCCCGGTGTCCTGCCATCTCCTCTAAGGGATCTGCTAAGGTACAAGTCCGCCCACCATCCCCAGCTCTGCATGCAAGGACAGCTGCTTAAGGGGGATTCTGTGTGTCTGTCTCTTAGGTGAAGTGAGAGCTTCTGGTCCCTGGCAAGGTTTCTCAGCTTCTTAAGGTGGAAGTGAGTTTGAAAAGTGGGGCCCATTTCCAAGATTCTTCAGGAAATCACAGCCTTTGCGCTCACCTGCTGAGAGAGGAAAGGTTGGTTAAAACCAGCTTCCTGGTAATTCTTAGGAAACCAGAGGTCAGCCATGTCTCACAGGAGACAAGCAATTTGCCTGCCCAAAGGTGACACTTACACCCCTTATGTGTCAATTCAAATAGTGTAACTCACTTTTCTAAATCAGTAGTTAATCCTGAGAGATATTCCTACAAAGGACAGAATCTGCCAGGACTTGCTAGAGGCTGCCTAAACCTTTGTGGGGTGAAATCCCCTTCCACTAGACCTTTAACACAGCCAAAGAGCCAGCTATGGGCAGGGAACACTGATTGGCAGTCACAGCCTGCTTGGGGATGAGTGCTTCCCAGGGACAGCACCCACCCTGGGCTTGAAGTTGTTGAACTCAGGGGCTGTCTACATTGCTCAGGGGTTTTAGAGGGCCACAGAGGGGGCTGCAAGCTGACTTAAGCACTAATCTTAAACTCCTAGTGTGTGTCCCACCCTAACCCCTAGACATGTGCAAAAGCCCTAGTGCCTGCCTAGCCCTACAAAGTCCTGGGAACCAGCAGAGTAGGGGCCAGCTGGTCTCCTCTGAAGGCAGGTAGGGGATAAGGGTGTTTGCCACCGCTGGCGTTCCGAGGTCCCCAGAGACTCCGCACTGTAGGACCCTGGACCGCTAGGGGTCATGGTGACCCCACCTAGTGGGGTGACCATTTCACCAGGTGACACCTGGTGCAGAGATCTGGGTTGTCTATCTCTTGGATGACTTTCTAAGTGATCCCAGGAAAGTACTGTCTCCCTCTGAGTTTATTACTATTATTTGGCTTTCAAATGAGGGAGCACTAGAACTTTTATCTCCAAGCTTCCTTGGAACAATGTCACTCCAGGTCTGCACCCAGAGCACCACGGAGAGGCTGAGAGGGGGTGCCAAGACCCAGCAGGGCAATGGGTGGGTGTTTTTTGGGACAGACACCCCCGAGCTGTTGGGGGTCCACTACCTTCTGCTCCAGACCGGTATTGGCACTGAAAGGCAGGCTCCCTCCTCCGCGGGCACAGCGCACAGTTCAGCAGTGGCCCCTGCAGGGCACACCTGGAGTTTCCCTCCTTGGGTAGACTCCTCCTACGGCACGCGGAGTCTCTGGGGACCGCGGATCGCCAGGCTGCGGAGGCTGGAGGCTGTCCAGAATCTTATGGCGCTCAGGACTTCATGGCCTGGGCCGGTTTGGGGCTGGACCTTCGAAAGCGCTGGCTGCCACAGTGTGTGCCAGAGACCAGATGCGCGGTTTCTCGCTGCATGGGTAATGCATGGTAAACCTGGGGCCTCCAGGCTCTGAGGAGAGGAAGTCAACGTCTCCCAATCCCGGGGGCTTGTTGAAGGAGAAGCGAGAGGCAGCCAGGCCGCAGTCCCTGCGCTCCAGGCGGCCCTCTTGAGCAGGGGCGCATGGCCGCGGCAGCGACTGCGCGCTCTTATGGAACTCTGCCAGTCTTTCCGCGGCTGTGGCTACCGCTTCGTCTTCATCAGCTTCCTCCTCCTCCTCCTTTTCTTCCTCCTCTTCCTCTAGGTCTTCCAGGTCACTCAGCCGGAGGCCCCTGGCCTCCTGGCCAGCGGTAACGTCTGCAGGAAATCAAGAGCTAGTGAGAAAAGCCCAGGGCCCAAGGGAAATCCGCTGGAGTGCCCATCCCTGAGAAGCTTTTAGCAGCGCGCCCTGCACTCAGGGCATCCGCGCTGTAATTCACCAGACCTGCCATACCGCCCCTTCCGCTTGCCCCCAGCTGGCCGCCTGCCCCAGGGGAAGAATTCCCGCCCCAGTCCTGCCCCCACCCACTTTGCTGACTCCTCTCACAAAAATCTCTACGCCAAGGAAGCGCCACTTTGCAATGCCCAGTCCTGGTTCTCAGTTTCTTAATTCTAAGAAACTGTGTGTGTGTGTATGTGTGTGTGTGTGAAGGGGGTTTTGGTGGCAGTTTTTACACAACTTAATTTCAGCAGGTGGCAGCTGTTAATTTTTTTTCACTCAATAAATACTTACTGAGCGCCAAATATGTGCATGATATCTAACACATTAACTGCCATATGAAGTTTATATAACATGCTAGTTTTGAGCGTGAGGCCACATGAAGCATATATAACTCACAAGTCTCCTGCACATTGACTGCCACATTAGTAAACTGTATTCCCCTTTGGGGCCACAGTGTTTTATAAGGTTAAGAGATTTATGACTGATATATATTTCATCAGGTTCCGAACTCACTAGCGTGAGTTAAATACAACTCACACGACAGTTAATGTGTTTAACCCAGTAAAACACAGTGACCCCAGGAGGGGAAAAATCTTTTCTTCAATGTCCTAAGTATTAAGTGTTTAGGGTACACAACAATAAGACATCTTCTAGTGGAGCTGCCACTTAAAGGGGGTTAGACCAATGTTGCCTATGTAAACTTTCTTGTAGTAAAGTATATAGTAAAATAAAAAACAGGTTGGCATAAGCTAGACTAACTGAGAAGCTACTTTGGCTAGGGTGAGTAACACTTTGAAGGTGAGAAGAAGCGGTTCGGTGGGGAATTCCAGGCCAGAGGTAGGCAGAGAAAGCCTGCCTAGGGCTAGAGAAAGCGCGTTCCTGAAAATGCAACCCCCCGCAGGGCGGCTTTAAAAGACCAATTAATGGCTTGATGGCTGGTAAAATCCCTAAGACTGGCTGAGAATGTTTTGGGTACCTTTAGAATCACCATTCAGGCAGCCCAGCGATTCCTCCGCGTCGCCCTCTGCCTTCCTGTCCTCCGCACCTTTGTTCTTGGGCGCCCACGTCATCTTGTTCTCCTTCTTGAGGCGCCGGCGCGCGTTGGCGAACCAGGTGGACACCTGGGTGAGGGTCATCTTGGTGATGATGGCCAGCATGATCTTCTCGCCCTTGGTGGGGTAGGGGTTCTTGCGGTGCTCGTTGAGCCAGGCCTTGAGGGTGCTGGTGGTCTCCCGCGTGGCGTTCTTCCGGCGCCCCGCGCTGCTCAACTCCACGGCGCCATACCTGGGGTGGCGGGTGAGGGGGAGATCCGATGGGGAATAGGGGCTGCAGGCAGGACAGGGGATAGTCTGTGGCCTGAAGTGGTTCCATGCTTCCTCTCTTCCTCCCGCTACGTCCACCGCACCTTGCCAGGGGAGGAGGAGGGACACGCAGTGCCAGCCACCAAGGTGCCCCACTCCTTACCGATCATATTGGTACTGCCCCAGAGTGGGCTCATAAGGATAATAGGCTCCTGGTTGCGCCAGGCCGGTTGTAAAACTTCCCGCAGTCTCCTTAAATTCGTACTGCGGATTCTGATGGAAAAGGAGAAGAGAATTCAGGAATATGCATTCGCAGGGGAGGTAGGTGGAGGGTAGTAGCTAAGGGAGTGGATTATGGGTCAAATTTGGTTCAGATCCCTATACGACCACTCACATTGGCTGTGTGACCTTGGGCACAGTTGTTTAACTCCGTGCCTCAGTTTCTCCCTTGGTAAAGTGGGGATAACAATAGTGCCTAGAGGTTATTGACGAAGACCTTGCTGGTGGAGTGATTCGCAGGTTCCTTGTAGTAGAATGCTTAAATGTTTGCTGCTATTACTGCCCCCAGCCCCCCACCCCCACAACAGCTGACGCAGTTCCTCGATTTACTCTCCTTGCAGGGCTATTCCTTGATCCTGTGTATCTTTGTGGCTTTGAGGAAAGTACGGAAGTGCCCCCTTTGCACCTCTACTTCCTCATCTGTAAATTG
Source organism: Galagoides demidoff (assembly GCA_963574575.1). Taxonomy (NCBI): domain Eukaryota; kingdom Metazoa; phylum Chordata; class Mammalia; order Primates; family Galagidae; genus Galagoides; species Galagoides demidoff. The sequence continues at coordinate 15,777 of CAUYQV010024390.1, read as the reverse complement.
AAAAAAGTGATGACATGCCTACCTCCCAGAATTAATAGACGTGCCAATGTTTTCTAAACAGTATGGAGTTGTGCAGACTGTTAAGTGCTATAAAGATGTATTAGACACATTCCTAACCATTCCTTTCCTCAGAGTTGTGCGTGTTTCCTATAGGTTCCCGGCGTTTCCCCTGACGCTGTGTCCCCTGTCCCCCGGGGACGCATATTCCCGCGCATGGTCCCAGGGACCCAAGCCGGTACTCACCAGCGCCCCATACAGCGCGGGCGGCTCCGGGCTGTAGGGCAGGTAGCCAGGGTAACTCTGGGCAGTTGCAGCGGCTGCGTAGGGAGCTCCATAGATGCCCAAGGCGGCGCCCAGCTCGGGCCGCGCACTGCCCAGCAGCCGACTATCGTAGGGTGCGCAGCAGAGAGCAGCCGCCTGGGTGGAGCCCGAGGCCACGTCTGAGACTGATCGCGGGCTGGATTCACAGCAAGTGGCGCTGGAACTTGCAGACACCAAAAACTAAGGGGCGAGAAAGTGGGCACTGGAGGTCAGAGGCCCGCGCCTCTGGCCAGTAGGAGCTAGAGGTGAGGAGGGAACGAGCTGTGGAATTGCTCCTTCATTTATTCTTTTATTTTAAATGCCACCAGCGGCTGAGCATTTTCTTAGACGATGGGAGGGAAGTTGTCTGATAGGCATTTACTGAAATTCTCCTTGTAGATGCCTAGGCCATTGCTAAGGCTCTAGAGTCCCAGGGCACCCAGGAAATGTGAACGTTCTGAAGCCCAAATTAAACGTCAAATCCCCCACTCTCTTCTTTGTGCCCTTCACAGGATCCTACAGAGGTGCAGCTAAAAGTTAGCCTCAAAGGCCATCGTCTATGTCTCATTCCTATCAATAAAAAGGGAATAGAGAACCAGAGAGTGTAGGAGACTTGTTCAAGAACACACAGCAGGTCAAAGGTCGAGGTGGCACTGGACCCCAGGAAAATGCACCTGGCACGCTACACAGAAACTGGAGAAGAGTGATGTCTCCAGAACTTTCCCGGGATATTTTGTGTCCTTGCACGACACGCGCCCTGGTTTGGAACCATAGAGGTTGGAATCACACGAGGAAGGGTTAAAATAAAGAACAAAGGTCAACAAATGACCAACAATAAGGTGAGATGGACATCGCTTTGGCCTGGAAGTTTTTTCCCTAAGACTCTTCAGGCCCTCTGTACAGGAGGAGGCCTGCCTGGAAGATCCCTGAGATCCCACCCACCTCACTAAGCGCGGGGTCAAAGTGCCCACGTTTAGGGTCACACGATCTTGCAGCATGCACGCGGGAGTGAAAGGTTTTCATTCAGGGATTGGGGATGTCAGAAGAGGCGGTGGTACATTACCCTGCTCCTTAATTCTGTCTGGGTTCCCTGGAGACAGGAGAGGAGGAAGCTTACCGGCAGGCAGATGCACTGGACATCACCCCTACCCCATCTGCCCTTAACCCACGGATGCGCCTCTTACCTGGGAAGCGCCGCCGTATGGGTGTCCAAAGTGTGGGAAGGACATGGTGGCTGGCCCAGGCCCGCCTCCCTCTTCCCTTTCCAGTTCCTGTCTCAGCCCCGCTGTTCGGCGCCCTCAACCGTGCAGCGCTTCGGTTCCTTACGCGGCTGCGGGTGCCCAGCGCCGATTTCTCCGCCCGTTTGGCGCGACTGGAAGCAGAGCCGAGGGCAGCCCAGCTGCCGAGCCCTGAGCTCCGGAAGGCGCCCCTCCGGCCCGTGGGGTCCGGAAGATAGAAGGGCCCATGGATGGGCAGGAGAGAAGGTGCGGGTTCCCAAAGGCGCGCGTTGGCGAGGTGTGGCGTGGCGCTGAGCGGGGCTGTGAGGCTCCCGAGAGGTGTCCCAGTCCAAGGTGGCCAGAGGCTCAACGTGACGTCACGGTAATCCCTGGCCGCCAGACGGGACTCCGGGCGCCGGGGCCCCGGGCCACCAAGCGTGCCAAGCGCAGCCAGCCCATGCGCGCGCGCACTCTCACCCACACTCGCACTTGCTCCGGAGGTTTATGCAGCTGGTGAGGAACGTCAAAGACCCTGACCCTCTCTGCTTGGCGCTGGATCCTACCCCTTTTCGCCTCAAGCTCACGCGCGCGCGCACACATACATTCTCTCCAAATTACCCGGGAGAAGTAGGAGAAACGCCTCCCTTTGCGCTGTACAGGCCCCTGGCGCAGCGCGCTCACTTCCTCCCCTGCGGCCCCAAGGAGACGAGAAGCAACCGGAGCGGCAAGGGAGGAGAGAATACAAAAGAAGAGACTGGAGAAAAGTGGGGGAGAAGGAGGGGGGAATGGAGAGTCTAGGTGAACGGAGGAGCGAGGGGAAGGGGGAGGGAACTGGGGTGGGCAAAGGCTGGGAGGAGGCTGAGCACTGGCAGGTGGAGGAGAGGGGAGGCTCGGGGGACAAGCCTCCAGCACCGCTCCTCCGCCCTTCGGCTGCAGAAAAGTTTGCTCGCGCCATAGGCCCGGTGCTCGCTGGAACGACACCATGCGGCGTCCGTGGATCCCACTGGCCTGCTCATCTTTGATGGGCAGGGAATCTAGGTCCCCTTCTCAGTCTCACCAGGACTCTGCCTAGATTCTGGCTCCAAGTCCTGCCAGGGCCTTGACCCTGGGGTTGCTCTGCACCCTCCTGGCCCTCGAATCGGCAGAATAGCGCCCCCTTGAGGCTGAGGTTCAGGATCCAGCTAATGAGGGGAAACGTGCCAAGTCTGACCCCTGGCATATGCAGACTGCAGGCTATGATCCGTGGGCATCTCCTCCGAAGGCGAGGGCTTGGCTGCCTTGCGCGCGCCGCCGGCTGTGTCCGCGGGGGAGCCAGGGAGCCTGAAGAAGGCACCCGGGCCTGGCTGCAGCCGCTGCTCTCCGCTGGGGGTGGCGCTGGAGAGCCACCGTGGAGCGTTCCGGGAGGGTGGCCTATTCCCTGCTGCTCCACCCAGACACCCGGCTGGGCCCAACTGTCTGACTACCCTGTCACCACATCCTAGGGGGCCTCAAAGGTACACTGATGGCCAGAGAGGCTCATTGCTGCCCAGGAGGGCCCTGCATCCTCTAGGCCTGGTTCCCGCACAGGGGACCTCCAGTTGGTGTGTGCGCACTACAGTCTCTGCACACCTGAAGGCTCAATGCCTAGGCCCAGGCACCCTTCTGAAGGCCACCAACCCTGACTTCTAGAGCGAAAAGGGACTACGGATTCAGCTCCTGGGTAGGTCTTCCTCTGGTACTGCAGGGATCCCGGGGCTTGCAGGCCAGAAACTTCAGAAAGCACTGTCCTTTCACTTGCAAGTTTTAGAAGGTTAATTAATTAGTTGGAACTCCCCCAAAGAGCTATGGGGTTGGCTCAAGGGCCTGGTTTTATTTTCTCGTCTGAACGCTAGAATGTGTGGCCCAGAGGAAGGAAAGAGCTATGGCTTCTTGCAAGGCCAGAAGGAAGCCCAGAGTCAGGGTCAAGGTTTTGAATCCCTCACCGCCAAGTTTGCCTCTGGCACCTTACAAAGGGGATTGGTAGGCCCAGGGCCAGCAACTTCTTGAGAATGACAACTCTGGCCTCTCTCTCCCTTCCTTCCTTCCTTCCTTCCTTCCTTCCTTCCCTCTCTCCCTCCCTCCCTCCTTCCTTTTTTCTTTACACATTTTGCAGAACATGCCGGTAGCTTAAAGAAGCCACAAACCACAGACTCCTCTGTCTATGAGAGCATTAACAACGGGAAAATCGCCACCCTAAATACTGAAGAACACAGCTGCACTGCAGAGTGCTGTTACCTTGGAGAAACCTTGCGTTCAACCCGGGAAACTCCTAGTTAGAAAAAGAATTACAGTCATTGCCAGATTGACTTAGTGATAAAAATTCACGGTAATAGATAGATCCCTCCATTTTTTTTTTTTTCAAAATGCACTTTAGAGCCATCCACACATTTGCAGCTTGGATACATCTCAGCTATTTTTTTTTTTAAGTAAGAATCGGAGAGTATTCATTAAATTCGTCCCGTGGGGAAGATTACTGCTAATTAATTAATTGCAAACATTTCCAGAGGGAAGGTATGTCAATTGTAAAGTAATAAAATTAGATAGTCGAAATACTGACTCAGCAACTTTGATTGCCCATTTATTCCTAAGGAAAAAAAGCAAGAAAAAATTTTATGACAGAAAAATGGGGCCGGTGGTGGGAAAAAAGGCATTAACCCTGTCCCTTGGTGATATGGTTGCGAAGGAGAAATGACCATATAGGAATTATTGATTTCTAGCTGATCTATGAGACCTGAGTGGTATCAGTGGTGTGGGCAGGGGCCTTTGGGCCTACTTCTTGTCTGTGCTGTTTAGGATTAGAGAAAAGCAACAGGGTTTTGAAAAAGAAAAAGAAAAGCACGTGAAGGGCAGCGGTGAACAGAACTGGGAGGTAGGATTATGAGGCTACCTCGGCATTTTTCTTCGGTGGAAGAGGAGAGAGCGTGTTTGATAGTAAGGGGCCTCTTCCCTTGTCTGCAAAGTTGCTGTGTTGGTGGCGTCTCTGAGAACGTTTCCCGGGGACGGAGGCTCCGTTGCATCTATCCCCATTTGCTAGCCTTCGGAGACCTTGATTTGATATTTCCTTCCCGAAGGGAAGCTGTGCCCACAGCAAACCTTCCCCCTATCGCTGACATTTGATCATTACTGCCTTGAACATTTAGTGGGGTTCTAAAAATGGTTCTTATGCAATGTGCCTATTCTTCTCATTATTTTGGGACGCTCATAACAAAACAAAGCTAGTGAGTTAAACCTGTATCCACCTCTGTCTGGCAGAAACCTCAGGTGAGGAGTCTGTTTCCTGCAAAGTCTGATTCAGGGAAGCTGCGGTGGAATTTGTTTTCGTCCCCCTGATGGTTCAGAGTTTCCTTCTCCGGCAGCCCCGCGCTCTGGGCTTCTCCACTAGGCGCTTTTCATTGCTTTGTTCAGTGTTGATTAATTTAGGTTCAGAGGAAAAATCCCCAGTTGGATAGGTGTACACGGAAAATTTTATTGGAGCAAGTAAATAAATCCATCACATACAGGCCCTCTCAGTTAGAGGTAAGGGAGTTATTCCACTTGAAGTATTTTAGACAAATGAGATCGATTATTTGGTATTGTGCATTATGCCTGATGGTTCCTCTAGCTGCTCATTAAAACAAATAAGAAGCAAAGTAAACAGTCAAAGGCCTATTTGGACCAGAGACAGTGTTAGTCCACATATTTTAATCGAAGCTCATATTGTTTTATTTAAAATACATTAAAATTTCCTGATCAGAGTAGAGGATGTGCATTTGGCAATACATTTGAATGCAGTATCACCAGAAGCAAGCAAACATACAAAAAAGGGGGGGGTCATATTGCATTATTTGGGACTAAAAATGTCTACGATTTTCTAATGATTTCTAAAGACAGCAGATTTTATAGGGGGACAACTACCAACCTGGGAATGCCCCAGATCAACTTCAAATGCCCCAAATCCCAGATGGAGTGACTGCATCCAATGGCCGGAATAACAGAGTTGAAAATATGCTAAATTCTATTTTTTCAGAGTGGACTTTTTTAGTGACTGTTTTTGAACTGAGAAGAATAAAATTTCCTCAAATCTATGCATGGATGAACAACTGCATTTGGACAGATGCATCTATAATTTATACTGATCAGTCACCGCAGGTCTCGCCGAGTAAAGCCGAAATGAACACTAATTGTTTTGACGGAAGTAGTGTGCATGGCATCTGATTGTGAAACGCCGTGAGTCCCTGCCTTGCCTGAATACATATTGTCGACAGCAACGCTGGCATCAGGAGGGGAGAATAAAAAGGCAATAATTCCCAGATGAGAAGGCTGATGTCTCTTGTCAGAAAAGTGGCACAGAGAAAGAATTAACTTCTTTGGGATAAAGTAAAAAATGAGACTGAATACAGAGATCCCAGTTCGTCAGCATCGTATCTGAGCTTAGAGTTAAAATTGATGGGATGTTAATAAGAAGATAAATCCTTTGCATTTGTTGACTATTTGGGGACTTTCCTAAATACCTCTGTTTTATTTTATTTAAAGCTCATTATAAGGATACTGTAGAGGTGCAAAGCAAGTTCAAGATCACATAGCCAAGTAGATTATGAGAATGGACCTGAATCCAGACCTCCTCATTTGGGGTCTTTCTACGCAACCATATTTCAAACACATATGAAGTATACAAAGCCAGACACAGCCAGGTGATGTTGTTAACTCCAATTGGACTTTGTGAATTAACATTTCATGCCCCATGATGACACAGTGTGTAATTTAGTATAGACAATATTTAAAGAGATGCCCTTGTAAGGCCATAAGTTCAAGGTCCCCATACTTTTTATATCAATCTGTATTACTAAAGAGCTTAGGTAATAATTTGGAAATTTTAGAAATTTGATGTGAATTATTGATTAAACGGCAAATAACTAATAGACCAAACTGTGACGGATACATATGGGAAATAACCAAAACAGCCACTGAAAAAAAAAAAAAAAGCAGAAAATAAAAATAAAAACCTTCCTTTAAAAAAAAGTCTAGCCAAGATAGCCTGGTTTAAAAACAATGAATAGAATGTAATTACTGACTGTTTTCAGGAAGAGGAATTAAAAAAAAAAAAAAACTTGGCTTTTTTTATCAGCAGGTTGGGAGGGGTAACTGCACTAACTTCTCACTTTCAAAGCCGTTTTTTTATGTATAGAAATTCTCCATTATTTTTATCCCATGGATGATGACATCTTGGCAATGATAAGCTCAAGGCATCCGATGTGTTTTCAGGGAATTAAACTTTAAAGTAAACAACAGATGTATGGATGGAGAACCAGGGAATAGTTTTTGAAGCCTACGTCTTTGAGGAAAGACATTCATGCAGGGAATAAAGACTTTAAGGGGACAACGGGCAGGGGCTCGCTTGGATAAGATGCCACGCCCCTGTTTTCCTTGTGTGACAAGGCCAATGAGTGGTTCCTGAATACACAGTTAGGGAATGGATAGAATCATGGCCTAGACAAGTAGGAAATCGAGCCATGGTGTTGCTCTCTGCGGCTACGTTAGGGGCTGTGTGATTTTGCACAGAGCTCTCTAACCCAAGCCTTGCTAACATGTGGTTTAGAAGGTTGATACTTAGTCATTCTTCCCCCTGAAGGATTTCCCTGCCACAGACATTAAGGCTTCAATTAAAATAGGAGCAGCTTCAAGCCGCATACATTTTCATCTTCTCATTAGCCTTCCCCGGTGTTCTCTTTCCCTGTGGTTCTTGCTACTTTTAAAGCTGAGCGCTAGAACTGGCCAGGAGCCTTCTTCTTTGTGCCACTGGGGGCCCACTACTTTAGGGAAGCTGGGACCATTTGTGATGTCACAAGCTGGCCCTGGTAATTTACGACATATCTGCCCAAATCAATAAAAATATGGAAAGTATATCATTTTTAAAGGAAAAAAAAAGGCGAAAGAGGAACACACGAGGCATGCCCATTAAGGGCACAGCCGTTCTAATACCTGCATGTCTGCTTGGGTCTGCAATTAAAAACATTCCGATAATAAATCTTCTTCCAGTCTCTTTTAATGCTTTTAACTTTCCTGAGGGTTCAAATTGGTATCCCAAAAATGTGCCAGGACATTCACAAGGTATTTTATAGACTCATAAATAAATACGGCAATTAATCTATGCTATATTTCTTTCATATTTGATGACAATTTATTATGGCATTCACCTATTCGGTGCACAAAAACTCTAATGCACTTAAAATCGGATTTCAAACCAAACATTTTATGGGAAAATATAGTATTGATCATTCATTTAAAGACATCATGAAAATGATTCATAACCTGCTGTATAAAAAGATCTCATGAGGCTTTTGCAGATGAGCGGGGTGGTGGAGGAGTCTATTCATAAAACTGGAGCGCTTCGATCTGATCCTCTTGTTTTATTCATCTATCTTTGAGTTTTCCAGCGCTGATTACTTTTGCATGTTGCTGTTTTCTAAGAGAAAACCCCTTCCATGAAATTTTTCAAAGTGACAGAGGTTGTGGAATTTCACAGTGAGTATTTTCTATTGCAATTGTCTGTTGAAATTTTAACTGGGAAAAGAATTTCAGGGGATATAGAAGATGTTTCTATTACTTTGGATTCAAAATAGTGTGTGGTCACCATCATCCTTGTTTGCTACTGACAGACTGGTGGCTGTGGGCAATCTCCCACCCCTGACAGAATACGTACATCTTCAAAGTACTCCCGTTGGCCATCTGGTGACCTAGTGATTTTGGCAATGAGGTATGTAGCACCTTTTCTAGGCTGAATTTGAACCTTAATTGCCCAACATCCAATAGTATGTAGTATTAATAAGAATATAAAAGAATCAGTTCTGCACCTGTAGCTCAGTAGTTAGGGTGCTGGCCATATACACGGGGGCTGCTGGGTTCAAACTTGGTCCAGGCCTGTTAAAACAACCATGACAACTGCGACAAAAAAATAGCCGGGCATTGTGGTGGGTACCTATAGTCCCAGCTACTTGGGAGGCTGAGGCAAGAGAATCACTTAAGTCCAAGAGTTTGAGGTTGCTGTGAGCTGTGACATCATAGCACTCTACATAATAAGACTCTGTCTCAAAAAAAAAAAAAGAAAGAATATAAGAGAATCTAAGGGTGCTGGTCCTTTTTCTCTTCAAGTAGCACACAGCATATCTGAAAAGAAAGACTTATACTGTTTAACAGATATTCTTTTTTTTTTTTGAGACAGAGTCTCACTTTGTTGCTCTCAATAGAGTGCTGTGACATCATAGCTCACAGCAACTTCAAACTCTTGGACTCAAGTGATTCTTTTGACTCAGCCTCCAGAGTAGCTGGGACTACAAGTGCCCACTGAAATGCATGGCTATTTTTAGAGATGGAGTCTCGCTTTTGCTCAGGCTGGTCTCAAACTCATGAGCTTGAGCAATCCACCTGCCTGGGCCTCCCAGAGTGCTGGGATTATAGTCATGAGCCATCACAGTTGGCTCTCAACAGACATTTATTGAGTGTCTATTGAATGCCAAGCTTGGTTCTAGGAGGTGAGGATTCAACGCTGAACAAAAGCTCGATCCTGCCCTCAAGTAGGGTACATTCTAATGAGTTAAATATCTTCAGATCATCCTGGAATCACTTACCTAGCACCATAATAATTTGGGGAAAAGGCTCAATGTTTATTGAATTCTCAAAAGACTTGACCCAAGGTTAAGGACCTTTTATGTTACCTTCATCCGTTCATTCACCAAGCATTTATTGAGCACTTGTTATTCAAGAGCCCTAAGTTAGAGGCTACAGATTTAGTGTCAGCAAGATAATAAAAACCTCTGCTCCTGTGGACTTCACTGTCACGCTATATCATTTACCTAAAGAGTAGTTATTATTTGTTTTATTCTATAGCAACTGGAGCCTAAGAGAGCTGAACTTGCCCAGTATGAGACACAGAGCTAACACTGACAATCTGGGGTTTGAACTCAAGCTGCTGTCTTCAAAGTCTTCGAAAAATAACATATTTCAGTTTAAATGTTTAATGACCGAGATGACCCGTTTTCGAGAAATACCTATCTCACCTAATATGTAGCTGATCTGAGCTGGCTTGTTCCTTTTATAGCATGAGCTTGGCCTCCCCTACCCTTTTCTGTCTGTGGAACAGCAAATATCTGTACAGACAGTGCAGCATTTGGGGCGGCAAATAGATGTTCTAGCGTCTTCGATGCCCACATCTTTGGATGCTGTGATGATATTTGGCACTTTTGACTTCAATTGATGGCTAGTGCCCCAGGTGATGTCCAAATGACTATGGAATTGCTGGGGCTGGAGGAGGGAGTCTAGCCAGGCTGGGATTTGAGGACATCTGAGCCTCTGCAGCCTGTGATTGACTCACACGTGTAACACTTTTATAACTTACTTCTTTCATTCTCCCAGTCACACCAGGGGTTAAATGGGACTGGTTTTCTCACCCTCTTTTCACAGAGGAGCAACTGAGGTTCAGAAGGGTTAAGCCACTGGCTCAGGTCACATAGCTGATTAGCCTCGAGACAACCCAGGAAACATTGGGTGCTTGAATCCCTCCCTGGTCCCTTTGCAGGTTTCTGTACCTTCAGCAAGAAAGTACAATGACCTGAAGAAACGTCTGACCTTGGAGTTGCACACAAGTGCCAGGTGGTAGCTCAGCAGCCCTGCTGTCTCAGGGAGGGGGTGGCCTTGCCTTTGCCTGTTGGTTTTGAGGCTGGATCGCCCTTGGCCGTTTTAACGCCACGTGTGCCTCTGCTGTCTGGCTGTTCAGGTTGGCTCCAACCAGGAGGCCAAAAGAGGAAGAAAGTTTGCTGAATTCATAGCAATCTCATAGGCACGATTCTAAGCATGAATTATTGAATCAGCGGTGAACACTCACCAAGAGGATGTTGGTGTGGGTCTTCTTGCTTACATTCCAAACCCTCTGCCCTGAAGCTGGCCTCTTTCAGACCAAAGGCCTAGGTTTTCTCCAGCGCTGTGCCAGCCGGCATCTGCAAAGGTGGCAGCATTGAGAATCATACCTGTCTCGTGGCTGGGAGAAAATGGACTCAGCAGAGACAGCATGAAATACACCAGTGGGATTAGACTGTCAGTGTAGGCCAGCGAATATAAACCATTTCCCGTGTCACTCTTAGGCTCCGGGGCAGGGGCAGAGCAGAGGGGGAACCTGCAACTATAATTATAAAATATAAATTTATACATATATAAAGGGAAGCCTGAGAGAGGGATGTTAACCACTAAAACTCCTTTTACATTATAAACACCGTGGGGATATGGAAAAGTAGTGTGGGGATTAAGGGCCTCTTTTTTGCTTGGGGGCTAATTTATTACTCTAGATTATGCAGTTAAAGGAGAAAGGGAAAATTGATACTCGGTTGTTTCTCTGTAAAAGTTAAACATGAGTAATGGGAGGGTCCTGCCCTTGGCTATAAACACATAATGGTGAGGAATGAGCCAGCCAACTGTCGAAGGGAGCCAAGCACTGGTTTGGGAGCCAGGACTCTGGGATCCAGGCCTGGCTTCACCACAGATCACCTGGGAAGCTTTGGACAAGGCTCTCTAACCTCTGGGAGCCTCAGCCAACTCATCTGCAGAATGGAGTTGTTAAGTTCAATGATCTACAAAGCTGCTTCCGTCTTTACGGGGCCAGATGACACTTCTTTTTCCAGGACTCTTAAAAGCCCTTCCTGCATCTGAGTGCAGACTTTCTGGGAGCAAGTTCTTTTAACCACTGGTCGAGAATCTTTAAAAAGTACAGATACCCAGACTCAGATTCGGACCACGCCTGCAGTGGGACATCTGTATTCAAGAAAAACATAAAAGTAGAATGTGCACATGGTAAAAAGCCATACTGCCTGGAAGCTGTATGGTTGTTGCCTAACTGATCCCAGCTCCCTGAGCCTTCCTTGCTAAGAACACCTTGACCTTGTCTGGAGTGGCCATGTGTAGTCAAGGCTACTGGCTCCTGTTTTTTTGGCATCTTTTGCTGGGGGGAGAGGATTATACCTGATGACCCATTTCTGCCCAGTAAGACCCAGAGGACATCTGCGTGGGAGATTCTGGAAAGCATTTGTTTCCCTTATAAAAGAGGAAAGAGGCAGTGGGCTCACCTCCTTCTTCTTTTGCTCATGGACCGAGATGGAAGTGGTAGCCTCGATTCATTAGCCCATCAGTTCAACACCTGTTTACTGAGCCCTAACTCCACACCAGGTGGGGTTTTCAGGTGCTGGGATACGCCGGGAACTAAACCAAGCCCTTGTCCTCTGGAGTTGGTGCTCTAGAGCAGAAACGAAGTGCGTAGATGAAATCCACGGACCTTGGGTGAAGATAAACACCGTAGAAGAGAAAGACAGAAAGGGGAGTTACGGTGAGGGTGAGGCCGGAATCAGGGCAGAAAAGTAGCCCGGATCCTGGGGAATCAATAAAGCACGACTTTGGGGCTTCTGGTTACGTCAGACAAATCAACTGGTGTGGTTTAAGTCACTGTGAATTTGGTTTTCTATTACTTACAGCTGAATGAATTCCTGAGACTGTTGGGGGGTGTGTGTGTGCAAAAGACAAATAAGTCATCTGATTATTGCATCCCCACTCTCCAGAGGCATGGACTCCTAATACTTTTTTGGCTGCCTTCCAGAATTTTCTATGATAACACAAGCCACATAAATATAAGCTACACATGCAAGCTCTCCCTCTCTGTGTCTCTCTCTCCATCTGTCCCTCTCTCTCTCTCTCTCTCACATACACACGCACACACACACAGTGGCAGTCAGCACGGTGGCTGGGAGCCTAGGTGACAGACAAATAGCATAGTATACGAACAGCCCAAATAGCAGCTCCACCATTTACTAACTGTTATCTTGAACAGGTTGCTTAGCCTCTGTTTGTCAATGTCCTCCTTGGTAAAATGGAAATAATAAGTCTGCCACACAAGTTTTTCTGACGATTAATAAGTCACCACGTAAAACACAAGAGGGCTGGGCACAGTGGCTCATGTCTGTGATCCTAGCACTCTAGGAGGCTGAGCAGGTGGATCACCTAAGCTAAGGAGTTGGAGACCAGCTTGAGCAAGAGCAAGATCTCATCTCTACTAAAAATAGAAAAACTAGTCAGACGTGGTGGCAGGTGCCTGTAGTCTTAGCCTCTCAGGAGGCTGAGGCACGAGGATCGCTGGAGCCCAGGACTGTGAGGTTGCTGTGAGCTATGATGCCACAGCACTCTATCCAGGGTGCCAGAGTGAGACCCTGTCTCAAAAAAACAAAGCAGAACAGAAAAAGAAAGAAAAGTACATCAATCTTTCCCAGGTCCACTGTAACCACTCAGAAATGTTCCCTATTTTGTATAAAATGAGTAGCATGCCACTGCTTTTCCTTTTTACTTAATCTATTTGTGTATCTTTACAACCTATATCCCCATTTTTGTGTACTCTGCCTCACTTATACAGAAAATACTATTTTTTTTTTAATACCCATGGAACATTTTGGAGGGCACCAGGGATGGAGGACCGTATTTTAGAAGGATTTGTGCCCACCCAGAAGCTGGCCATACAAGAGAGGAGAATCTGCTGAGACTGGCCTTTCTTTCTTCCTTCTTTCTTGGCCTTCACCTTACACCCTTCCCCGCCTCTCTCCCCACCCCCACACTGCAGTTTTCCCTTTAATTACGCGCGGGACAGGGCCACATTGATGATGTACTGTCCTTCGGTCTTTATTAACTGAGTCCAGACTGCTCTTCCACAAGGCCACATCTCCTTCCTGTTTGGGGATGCACTTTAAAGTACAAACAAAAAAAAAAAAAAAAGAAAGAAAAAAAAAGAACAGTGGCCCTTTTCGTACAGAGGTGTATGATAGCTAATTAGGGGCAGTCATCTTATGCAGAAGAGGTATTTAAATAATAACTAGACCAATGAGGCACAAGGTCATTAAATCAATCAGATGATAGGGATGACCCAACAGTGAAGGAGAATAAGCATAAAGGGTCATGGAATCAGTGATCTGAAGTGATACTGCCTTGTTCCTAATGCAGGCAAAGGAACGATCTTGTGATGGACCAGGTGGGTTTTAATCCAAGAAGAGAGGCCCTCCAGGTAGGAGAGGAAATGGCATCCACAAAGCCAAGGAAGGAGATACTCAGGGTTCCTAAAGGTAGGACAAATGGCAACAGGGAAGTGGGACAGAGCCAGAGAAGGTTGTCAGGTGGCTGAGAAGGGTGGGGCGTCCCACTGAGTCACTGCACAGCGGCAGCTCTGGCCATAGTAGGCTGTTATGCCTCATAACACCATAAGATGCAGTGGCTTCTAGAACACCAGCTCTTGCCCAAGTGTGTATTCCGGGATTCTTCTCTGTCTCACCACCCAGCTCTGCCATTCTGTGGGGACTCCAGAAGGAAATAGGTATAGCTGCTGAGTTTTGAGGAGAAGCAGAGAAAAGTGGGCCCTGAGCGTTGGGGAAGCTGAGAGTGTCGTGTCTCTGCCTTGACAGTGGATAGGTCGACACAGATCTCAGTTAAGATTCTTTTGGTTCCAGTAAGAGATGAACCTTGGCTCACTTAAGGGAAATGGAAAGGCTGTATCTCAAAGGCAGTGGAATGAAAGGGCGAGTTAGGTGCCCCACCTTGGGAATCCAGATCCAGAGATCTCAGCAAGGGGCTTGGGACTTTCTCTCCAGGGGCTGCCATTAAGGACAGTTGGCTTCTCATAAGTATGCCCCTTTGAATAAGTATCCTAATTCCCGAGAGACTCTGATTGGTCCAGTTTGGGGGCAGTATCTTTGTCACTGAGCCAATCAATTGTGTCCACAGAACAGTAGGCATGATGGCACTGAAGTGTTGGGGGGGGGCTGTTGTGAGCCAAACAGCACCTCCCCACCCCTCCCCACCCCCATCCAAAATGGTGGCTCATAATTTGTTAATCCTTGGAAAGAGTAAATAAACTCAATCTCTAGGAATGAGGCAACGCCAGCCTCCATTTAAAGCTTGGGGTGGGGCAGTTACAATTACCCTTGCTGGATCGAGGCTCTAAGAAATTTAGACTTTATAATTTATGAAGGCAACAGGGAGCCAGCAAATCCATTCAGCACACATGAAATATTTCAAGTGAGGCACTAGGGAACTGGAACAGGTCTTAGAGAGATGGATTTACATCTGGCAATAAAATCCCAGCTCCAGTAACCTTTGCACTTAGGTCTGGATTTTGTCTGGATATTAAAGCTTTTATAAGTGTTTAAGAGCATGAACTCTGTAGAGGTTGGAATTTCTCTCGCCTTCTCCCTCCTGGGATCGGGCTGCCAGGATGAGGCTGGGAGGCCTTGTACCTTCCATTCTCCCAGTACTTAGACTGTAGATGGACTTGGCTCCATGGTCTCTGGGGTGAGGTGCTTAACCTTACTTAGCTGCAACATCTTCACCCGTGAAAAGGGGGTGCCCTACCAACCTCCTAGGACTGTCATCAACACTAAGTGCACAACATACTTGCGATCACTTTGTAAATTAACAAATGAGTGAATGCAATTGCAGTGGGACCTCTCTCAGTGGACCACCCCAGGGACTGTAACAAACTGGTCAACATATGGAGGTGGTCCCCATCAGAAACTTTCATGGACTGCAGGTGGTGCATGTCCAGTCTGTGAAAATTAGGTCAACATAAGGAGCTGGTCAATGTAGGGAGGCAGTCGCCCATGGAGGGGCTACTGTATTTTGTGATCTTGCAAGTTTGGTTTTTCAGGTAGAAAACTCTTGCTTTGAGCCTCAACTCTGGCTTAGAGAAGTCATCTAATTGCTCTGAGCCTCAGTTTCCTAACCTATAACATGGACAGTATTGCTTATGATGGAATTACAAGGACTAAGGGGTAGTCCATGTAAGTGGCCGTGTAAGGATCGACCACAGGCTCAATGCACATCCACACCCCCTGTGGAAGAGTTCAAGAAGCCAAACCCATGATTCATGGTGGATGGGGGTGTCTCCAGGGATTAAGAGGCCTCTAGAGACCCCATTTGTGGTAGGTAATCATAGTGTTCGCTTATATTCTTTTCTTTCTGGCCATGTGGAGACTACACTCCCAAACCTCCTTGCAGTGGGACAGGTCATGTTACCAGTTTGGGCCACAGAAACAGGAGCAACTTGAATCATGTCCAGGCCGAGGAAGGGAGAAGTCTCCTTGCACGACGCCCAACACTTTCTTCTCATGCTCCCGCACACCCGCAGGCTTTGGGTTCACAGGGCGGAGCTGTTAGTTCCCACAGTCACTGGATAGAGGACAGTTGGCCTTGA
>CAUYQV010024388.1:0-56078 GCA_963574575.1 Galagoides demidoff | reverse complement strand
ACAGAAACACACAAGGGAGAAGGCCATGTAAAAATAGAGGGACACATTTGCATCTACAAACTAAGTAATGCCAAATACTGCCCGCAGGCACTCAACCTTAAGAAAGAAACTTCTGTGGCTGCCCGGCGCAGGGGGCTTCTCTGCGGCCAGCAGGCGGCTCTATCACAGGAATGGAAGAAAAAGTATCCAATGTACACACCCCTATTATGAAATTAATTTAAACCTTTTTATATGAAAGCTATAACCAAATAACACCCTACGGATGCGGGGAGGGTGGAGGGAGGGGGGAGTGGGTGGAGGAAGAGGGATTCGAGGGTTCACTTCTGTGGTTCATCTTACAAGGGTACAAGTGAATCTTTCTATGAGTAGAACATGAACGTTTTAACACAATAACTAAGAAATTTACATGAAGTCTATGTTAACCAGTTTGATGGAAGTGTCTCGGATTGTGTGTGAAAACACCACACTGTACCCCCGAAGTGCATCAATGTACACAGTTACCATTCAATTAAAAAAAAAGAAAGAAACATGAAACAAATTCTTTCTCAGAGTCTCCAGAAGAACCAAGCCCACCATCTTGATTTCAGATGTGTGCCCTCCAGAGCTGTGAGAGAATAAATTTCTTTTTGCCAACCCACCAAATCTGTGGTGGCTTAATGTGTCTCCTTATCAAGAAAATAAATATACAGATTATGGCAGTGCTCAATACTTTAAAAAGTCCCCGCCCATCATTAACTGCCCACAAGTACATGTCTAAGGTTGTAAATTGAAGTCCTATCGCTTGTGCATTAGAAAAGCTTATCAGAATCTCTATTACCAAATTATTACTGAGGAATCCTAAGCCCTCCCTCCCTTAGAATCACCTCAATTTTGTTGAATTAGGCAAGGTTCAATTAAAAAAAAATCAGAAAGCACTTTAGGTATTTTATGAAGAATGCCATCTGTAAAGGAAATCAGATGCTCACAATATTGTTAGAAGGTGAAGGCAGAAGGTTCTTGTCTGAATCTGCTTGAATAACTTTTACTACAATTAAACAATAACCTGCTGAGGGAGCTAATATGTGCAGCAGCCTTTTGGGTTATGGTTAGAGTAAAATCTTCACCAGTCTGTTGCCTCTTAATAATCAGGAAACTGGAGAGTGGGGACCTATAGCGTTGCTTTAAAGAACACAGGTCAAATATTAATAGCTTATAAGCCGCCATAGCCGAAAGCCTTACTTTTGTCTTTTTAATCAATTATGAATGCACCTAATCGGCAGAACCCAAGTCAAGTCCAGAATTCTTGCTACAAGGAATTTTGTTAAATGTATGTTTCAGTTTTCTATCCACTCTGCACCTAGAATTAACACTGAACCCCCCACATACATACACCCAAGTTGGTATAATGCTCTGCCATTTATATCTTGAAATTCTTAAAAATTGAACAAGAAGCCCAACATTCTTATTTTGCATTGGCCATGCCCCTCCCCAAATTATGGACTGGGTAATACCAATGGATTATACAACTCTGACGTGTTACCAGCTTCCAACATTGCAAGGGCATTTATTAAGGCTTTTCTTTTCTCATGCGTATCTCTAAATTCCAAATCCATAAATTCTATTGGATATTTATTCCCTTTATGCTGATTATTAGCTGAATTAGAGTATGTAACACCATCCCAGATTCCAAGACTTGGATGTCTGCCAGCATCCACTTGTTAACCTTTGTCTGGAGTTCCATGATACTCCTAAAATCCAATGACTCTATACTTTACCCATAGCCATACTATCCCAATGCTGAAAACGTCCCTCTTCAGACTTTCTTTGCTCTCTCATACCCGATTCAACTTAAAAGTAATGTCTTCCCTTAGAATGTAGATATATGGTTTAATTAAATCATTAGTGTGAACTTCCTACCACTGACCAAGAAAGATAGTTATGCACTTAGGTGAGCCCTGCCACACAGCAAATGGAGAGTCACAGGTTTGAGTCTCCTTAAGTTCATTTTACATCTAAAGAAGGATGGTGTGTGTGTGTGTGTGTGTGTGTGTGTGTGTGTGTGTATGTCAGAGCTACGTAAAAGGGAGAACCTATACTTTGGTGTCAAGCTAACCCAGTAGAGAATAAGGAAACTTTAGTTCATGTGCCAGTTTAATAGGCAGCTACTCACAAGCCTCTGAATATCTCCTTCTCCCTTTTTTTCAACCCATAAATCAGAAAAGCCCTACTAAAGGGCTTAAAGTTTTCCTGCAAACTCAGATTATTTTTTACAGATATGCAAACATGCATAATTAGTCCAACAGATTTTCTTATACAGAAAAAAATTGCACTGTTTTTTCTCCTGATGGTGCACTGTGGACTCAGGGTAATAATGACGGGTAGTCAAATGTGGCATGCTGCTTCCATGCTGTATGCCATCATGCTAAATAAAAGTTAATTTTAACTAAAAGACATACTGTGTTTGTTCTGCATGACAGGAAACGAGTGCTAGCTTCTCATTGTTCACGCGAGCAAACTGATATTATGACCTGCTGCTGTGCTGAGGTTGGACTCCTTAATTCCTGCAAAGAGGGAGGGATCCAAATTGAGGGAAAAATAATTAAAATTAAAAGGGCAAAAAACTGCAGCATGAGAGTGGTTGAGGATGAAATTGGCAGATGACGTTTAGACAGTTTACCCCAAGACTTGGCACCCTTTGGGTGTCGAGAGATGCTGTAAAAAGTGTTGCTATAACAACAATAATTAATGATGGTAGGATTTCATGCACTGTAGCTTAGGAGCCATTTCATGATGCTCTTATGATATGTCACACAAAATGTGCCAAAAATACTTATGTTGAAGTGTTGGGAGATATGAGACGAGATGGTGTACAAGGCAGATCTTACATTTTAACCTGTGCCTAGGTTATGTCCATAATAACATTTTTCTTGTAAACATATGGCACAGTCATCTGATTTAATGAAGCTTGGAGTATACAAGTAGCATGAACATTCTTTGAAGTCAAAGGAACATTGAGCTAAAGGGAAAAATTGTGGAACTCAAGTAACCACTAGTACTGAATTAGAGGGCTGATAAAAGCCATGGCTGTCAATGTGCTTTTGGCAATTAGTCCTGGGGATTAGAAAATGACTACAGTAGCCATCTGACAGAAAGATAACATCCAATGTGAGCGATAAAGAATCTGTGAAATATATGTACTAGGAATATGTCCAAAACAATGAATAAAATTAGAGTGCCCAGATGTCTGAGTATTACCTGGATGTTGCAAATGTCATTGTCAATGTTCTAGTTGCTGAATTCATATCTTTTTCCCATCCCTTTCATTTCTGTAGTTTTAAACAATTGCTACTGTGAAGCACAACTGTGCTAAAAGGCAAACGATTTGTTTTTCTTGGAGGTATATCACTAGAGTATACCCTAAACTATTATAAATTCTGGAAAAAGAAGGTCAAAAGAAATGGCTAGTTGAATATATGATTAGAAATCTTTATCTAATTCATTGCTGAGCGACTTCTATTTGTCCCTAGCGTAGAGATAGCTGGCAAAATTAGATTACAGATCACTAAGTAATTTACTAGATGAGGAGAAATTTGAACCCTCAGCAGTGATTAAAAATGATGACAACCACCACCCCAGCAACAACAATGAAGTGTCTTATAATATAGATTAAAGAAAAGCGGACATTTAGAAGACAAGGTGGACACTTCCCATTTAGCAATGTGGAAGCTGGTACTCGTGTTCCTGCATCCACTGCCAGCTGTGCGAGGGGCTGCCAGTGACTGTGATTCCCCTGCAGACATAACAACAGCTGTAACACCACCTGTGTAAGGAGACGTGCTGGAGACATGAGAGAATTGCACTGACCTCAGGCTAGTCCTGTCTCTCTCTCATTTCTGCACTCCTGTCAGATCTGAAAAGGAAAATCACCACCTTCTGATATTGTCTCATCATCCCCCCCCACCCCCAGCGCTCTCTGTAGGGCACGGGGTGGCAATCATAAGCATATAAATACAAAACCTTTCAGTGAAAGACCTGAGCTCTCTGGTCCCCTTCGATAAATCTAAATTAGGTGAAGGATGAAGGATTGACTCAAGGAAGAGTTGCAATGGCAAGGAGTAAAAGCGACTAAGTCTCTAATTGTGGAGTTCATCATCATTTAACCTTAGGGCCTCTGTGGGCATTAGTCAAGAGTTCCCAGGAGACGTCTGTTTTAAGCCAAAAAGAAAGCACTATGGGTGATTTATTTCCTTAATGTAAAGTAGAAGGAGGCTGCAGTACTATGAGGAATTAGAAATGTTCAAAAAATTACATATGCATATAGTGTATATATAATATATGTGTCTGTGTGCATGTATATGTATATATATGTACATATAGAAGAGTTGAAATAGACTAATTTAAATGGATCAGAATAAAAGAAGTAAATGAGAATATGATGATGAAGTAATACAAAGCATTGTCGTAATAAGTATCTTCAAGATCAGTGGCAGACAGACTAATAAGTCTAATAGGACAGAGGAAAATGAAATGAAAATAAAAAGGATTGTTTAACACAATATGAAGGTAATTATGCAGTCCTTGTTACAGCCAAATTCCCACTGATTTCAGTTGGGGCTTTGGACAGAACAAGAAGACATATGTTTCAGTAGGTTACCTAGAGCTACAGTGTTTATTTTCACTACCCTCTTTATCCGTAATAAATTTAGAAAAATCCATGAGAGGATATCAATATTTAAAAATACGTCCTAACCATATTTGTAAGAAGGATAGCAAGTTTTTAAAAAATTACAAAAGGATTGTTTTTGAGAATGAGCCATTTAAATTTATCTCATTAGTATGTATCAGTGACTTTTATCAATTAACCAGAAATCTGGGTCTATCAGCAGAATGTATCCATCCATCTTTGCTGTGAAACTGGGAACACATTTGTTTAAATTATTGGTCTTTTAATTTGCCTCATTTCGTCTCCCGTCTGAGAAGCCTGTTTATTTTCAGGCAGCTGCATATGTTGGCATGATTGATGAGATCTGCTACAGTCAAGCTAGCAGCCCTGGGTGACCAGTTTACCCTTCCCTGCTAGGGTTCCAGCTGTCAGTTGCCCCCATTCTGTGACAGCTTCTCCTTCTCTTCACCTTGTCATCAAGCCAAGATTGTACACTGTAGGAGTACAGGTAAGCATCTGTCTCCATAATCATTGCCAACAGCTCTCCATTATCAACTGCCAGGGGTGCTTCAAGGCAATGTGGAGTTCTTTCTCTTGACACAGGGACCAAGTGTTTTTATGCCTGAAACAAACTCTGCCTTTGCTGATTGGGAACCTCACATATAAGGTTTTTTTTTTTTTAATTGCATCCCAAATCCCTATTGTATTATAAAACAGGTCATGTTATCCTCATCCCAACCACCATTCCTGCTCCCTGCAGGTATTCTACATTGCACTATGCAAAAGCCTGTCCTTTAAAGATAGGGCTTAATTTTCTCAATACTATATTTTCATACAGTAGAAAAATATAAGAGCTCTGTCAAACATTTTCACTCCTGCATAGTATAAATTAAATCTACCTGTATTGGGGAATTATCTTACAACATCTGTCCTGTTTCTACAGCAACAATATGTGAGGATCAAAACCAAATGAGAGAATTTGTGTACAGAAATATTAAAGTGAATTCTATTGTTTTGGTTTTTAACTGTATCATGCTAAAAACTTTTATTGTTAAATGATCTATGGTTGTAATTTAATATTTATTGAGAATCCATGGTAATCTAGGAATTGTATGGACTATAAATAAAATGTAACTCTTGCTTTTTAAAGGAGCCAAATTTCTGTAGTAATATATGATATGAATTATATTTATTTATGTATGTGACTGTTTAGAGAATATGATACATAATCTGACAATAATATGTGTTGTTAGAATAACAATGAATTTGTTTCAAAGCAATAAAAAGAGGCCTATTACACAGTGTTTATTAAGATCAAAGACTTTTTCAAAGAAATAATTCAGTTCAAATCTGGGTTGCTAACTACCAACTGCAAGATCTTGGACAAGTTATTTAACTTCACAGAACATAAGTTTTCTTATCTCCAAAGGATAACAATAAAATATACTTTCTGCAATTTTCCTTAGAGCTGAATTTGAAAATACATGTAAAGCTCTTAGTGCAATGCATGATACACTGCTGTTATTATTACTAAACTAGAAAATGAAAACAAGAATTGGCCAGGCATGGTGGCTCATGCATGTAATCCTAGCACTCTGGGAGGACGAGGTGGGTGGATCCCTTGAGCTCAGGAGTTCAAGATCAGCCTAAGCAAGAGTGAAACCATACTCTAAAAATAGCTGGGCATTGTGACTGGCACCTGCAGTCCCAGCTACTTGGGAGGCTGAGGCCAGAGGATTACTTCAGCCCCAGAATTTGAGGTTACTGTGAGCTATGACGCCACGGCAAAAGTGAGACTCTGTACCAACACCTCTCCAGAAAAAAAAAAAAAAAAAAAAATAAATAAAGAAAAAGAAAACCTAAGAATTGCTTACTTATAGTTTCTGATGTAGCCATGATCCACAATAAAACGTTATATCAGCTGAAGTTCATTAATATACCTGTACATAAAAATAGATACAGGTTGTGGCTCAAAAGAGTAGGGCACTAGCCCCATATACCGGAGTTGGCAGGTTCAAACCCAGCCCTGGCCCCAAACTGCAAAAAAATAAAAATAAATAAAAATTAAAAGCAATAGATACAGTATATAAATATAGTGTTGGTAGGAGGAAACACTTTTTCATCCTGTGAATTCTTGACCTAATATAGAGACATTTAATCCTAATTAGCAATTCAGAGAAACTAGTCTGATTCCTCTGAAAAGGTACAGGAATCAAAGTATATTAAATCTTCTATTTGTGTGTTGACTTTCACTTTTGAAAGCTTGAAACATAGTTGATCTTTTCAACTTCTTGAAATCTGTTTTTCTCATGTGTGAAATGGTCTACTTAATATCTACCTTTACAGATTACACCTGTTCTTTCCCAATTTCATCTTCCTTTTCTGAGAATGTCCTCTGCTTGTGGAACCATTAAACAGTTTGTTAATTTAGCCAATGACAATATTTCTGCTTGTGACAACAGTGAACAAATACTGATATATCTAATTCTCACTTTCTTGTTAAGAATATGGTAAACAGTATCAGTAAAATAACTCATCAAAAACAAAGTTCAATGCTCTGTTCATTGCCCTTTAAAAATTAATGCTATTGTTATTCTTATATATAAGTTTAACTGAAATTTAAGATATTAATCTTTCTATGGTTAGGTTCACATTGAAAATTATTTCTAAACTCAATTTAGATTAACAGTGTTATTAGTTCTCAGATCATAAATACAGGCTTGAGGGGCAGCCCTTTTAATACTCTTTGGCTCATATTTCTCCTGTCTTAAATCTCAGAAAATAGATAAAGAGACAGGAATATTTATTTGTACAGGTAGTTCAACAGCCTCACCAGGGGCTACAGTTTCCCCCCATTTATCCAACTGTAAATACACCTCTAAGAGATGCTGATCACATCTGTCTTCAAAGGGGAAAGGAGCAAAAGGTGATCTTAATATGAGAATACCATCTTTTCCTCTTTCTAACCTCTTTCTCTCTTCTTTCTTTCTTCTTTCTTTTCCCCTCTCCTCCCCTCCCTCCCTCCCTCTCTTCTGTCCTTGCCCCTCCCTCCTTCCTTTCCTTCCTTTCTTCTCTTTCCCCTCTCTTTCCTTCTTTCTTTCTTTAGAAAGACACAAGTGGCTATATTGATATGACTATGGCTCATATTAGTTTGGAAGTAGTCTATTGACAATATTGTAAAAAATAGCATACTGGTGACAAATAATATTATTTTTACAACACATTTTAGTTTGTTAATTATGTTCTAGTATTGGTAGAACATGTAAGGGAAGACAAAGACAAAAGGAAGAGTTGTGAATGCAAAACAGCTAGGTTACTTTGCATGATGACCTCAAGGTGGAGAGGTCTTTGGGTACTCACAGCAGGGGATGGACCAGTGTCCTGCAGGATAACAAATGGATGTCACACGTGAATGAGAAGGCAGAAGGGCAGTATTCAGACAAAATTTGTTGTACATTTTATCCTCGTAGACAAGCACTGAAGCAGTGCATATGCCAGGGCTCTTGGGTTAATAGAGAAGGATACGGATAATATTTTGTAAGTGAAAAATGACTGAGAAGGAGTAGAATATTTGATGCAATAAAGCATGAAAATGGCAGATGGAACGAGAAGATGAATTTGAAATGTTCTTATATTTTAGATTGGCTTAAGAGAAATTTATTCTTTATCTCATTTTCTCCTATCTTTGGTAAGTCTATTACCTAGAAAATTTAAATTTTCCTCTCACACAGCAACATATCTGTTTTCCTATGGACTTCAAGACTAAGATCACCATCAAATAACACACAACATAGTAATATTATGATTAATATCGATTGCTTTGCATGCTACAGTTAAACTTAAAACAATTCATATGAATGTAGACTATATATGTGTATTGCGATTTATATGATATAATGAATTGTGCACTGCAAATTAATTTAAAACATGAAAAAGCCTTAAATGATACTTTCTGAAAAAGTCAATATGTGTTATGATAAATTCTATATTATCCTAGATTATGTGGAAGATCATAAAATTGTAAAATTGCATTCCTGAAAATTCAATTTAGTTCTACAGAAACACAATAATCCTGGAAACACAGGCCTGAGATGATAATAAGTGTATGGACTCTTGAGTTAATATTTTTCATATAATAAAGGAGGTAAAATTATTTAGACTATGTTGTATAATTCATCATTAAAGTGATAATCTAAATAAATAACTATTCTTAACTTGGCTTTTTGTCTTTTATATTTTTTATGAGGGAGTAATTTTGGAGTAAACTAGCCTTTCCTTGCTTAAAAATACTGTGATAATCTCACCTGCAAAGAAATACTTATTCTTTTCAATATCCATGAATCTCACCCCGTGGCCCTTATTATGACTTTACCCTTACCTGAATTAGAGCTCAACACTAATGTAAGGAAATGGCTCTGGGGAGACAAGATTCTACATCTCTTCAGAGTGATATATGTCCCTAGCTTTCAAAGCCTTTGCTATTCAAATATGCTTCTTACTCAGATAGGCTAGACTATGAAGAAAAAGAAAATCCTGGAGAACTTTGCCTAACAATTTATTGTGAGAGTAGCAATGATATACTAGTAGTCAGAAAGCTTTGATTCATGGGGATATCTGGCAGTACCTAATAAATCATGACATCCCCAATAGTGAAATAGAGTGAACAGGCTACTAGAATATTTTTTGTTACAAATTACAAAGGATACAAATTTTTAGATGACATTGTTCTAACTCCTAGAGTAAAATACCAGTTGTAAAAGAGCCCTTCAGCCAGGGTGTGTGTGTTAAACACCCTCACAATGTGCACATTAGGTGAGATCACACCAGAAACTCTACCTCCTTCTTTCAATGGTCTCCCCCCCCCCTTATCCTTGTACCTCAGGATTACATTATATTTGTGTTTTATTGTTCATATGACCATGTAATTGTTTATATACTGGTTTCATATTAGTATTGAGCACATTGGATATTTATTTTTACAGTCTTTTCATACTTTACTAAGAAGAACGTGTTTCAGCTCCATCCAGGTAAATGTAAAAGATGTAAAGTCTTCATCTTTTTTAATAGCTGAATAATATTCCGTGATGTACATATACCTCAATTAAAAAAAAAAAAGCTTGTAGATCTGGTGGTACAAAATGTGACTAGATGAAAAATTTTCCTACAATGAAAAATCACGCTCTTGTGTCTCTTCTCTTGCTGAAGTCAGTTTACTAACACAGAGTTCTTTTAAAGGAAGTCTGGTCCCTCCTGGGAAAGAATCCTGCAGGGTTCTTGCAAGTGTATAATGTAAGTATGCTTTTAAGCCTTTCACAAAGGAATCCAAAGGCATTTATAAGAATGAACATATCCTGGGGGAGAAAAAATTCCCAGAGCTTTTGGGGATGGAACATTGACTTTTAGATGAAAACAATTTCTGGGAATTCAAAACATAACTTGGCCTATAAGTAAAACTGGAAAGGTGATAATCTATAAACAATAATACAGGTTGTGGGGAATTGCCCCCCCCCCAAAAAAATAGTTCCATTAATGCCTCAAAAGATGCAGAAGTGCTAAGTACTTCATACTCACTAAACTTGCTTGCTTGGGGGCTGGAGCTTGTAGTACAGTGGTTACAGGTGCTGGCCACATGGACCACGGCTGGCAGGTTCAAACCTGGCCTGGGTCAGCTGGAACAACTGCAACAACAACAGAATAGCCAGGCATTGTGGAGGGAGTCCAGCTACTTGGGAGGCTGAGGCAAGAGAATCACTTAAGCCCAAGAGTTTGAGGTTGCCATGAGCTGTGATGCCATGACACTCTACAGAGGGTCACATAATGAGATTCTGTCTCCAAAAGAACAAAAAAAATTTGCTTGCTTGGTCTTTTCAGAAGGAGAATGCATCTTGTAGAATGGCTATAGATGTTTACAAACTTAATCAGGTGATCATCTCATTGTAGTTGTCCCAGGTGTATTGTCTTTATTGAATCAATCTAATAAATCATTGGACACTTGGCATGCCCCTATTGATACAGCTGATTTTCCCCCTCTATATTACAAAGATCCTCAGAAGTCAGTTGCTTTGACCTAGAAGGGGTAACAGTAAACATTTACAGTCTTGCCTCAGGGCTATATCAATTTTCTCATTCTGGATATAATTTAATCTGAGGAGAGCCTGATTATTTTAACATTCCCAAAATAGTAACCTGGTTCACTACATTCAGAACATTAGGGTGACTGGATCTAATGAGTAAGATGCAGACATTACTGTAGGATGGTTTAGTAAGAGTTCAGTTTCCAGAATCTGGGTGAAAAACCTTGCAAAATTCTATGGGTCTATGTCTTCTTTGAAATTGTTATCAGTTCAATAATCTAAAATATTTCAATATTTTCCTTAGAGGTGACAGACAAATTTCTTAACTTATATGTAAATAATAATTATAATAATTATATTCTTGAAATTATAAAATAAATGTTGATAAATTTACAACATTTTAGAGCAAGTATAATTTTATCATAAACAAACTTAGTGAAGGAATAAGTAACTGGGAAAAAGAATTTTTACCTTGTAACACAACTCAATGTATTATATTGTATTCTAGTGCATAAAAATGCCTTACAAATCAATAAGAAAGAAATTCTAAAAAAGAAGCTTAGGGTGGTGCCTGTGGCTCAAAGGAGTAGGGCGCCAGCCCCATATATTAGAGGTGGTAGGTTCAAACCCGGCCCTGGGTTTTACAGAAACTGCAAAAAAAAAAAAAAGAAGAAGTTTAAACTATAAAAAAAGTATGAAAAACATACAATGGGTTATAAATATAGGAAAAATTGCTTAGACTCACTTATAATTAGATAAATATGAATTAAGAATAAGATGCCCATTTACACTTGGAGAAAGACACTAATTTTTATATTACTTAGTTTAAGCTGACTTTTGGGAAATAAAATTCCTCATATAACCATAACATTAATTAGAGGAGAACTTAGCAACCATTATTAATTGTAAATGTATATATATTTATTGATCACTTAGTAATATAATCTGTAACATCACATCTAAATAGAAGGCAATATAAATGAAGAGATTCATGAAGCATTATTGGTAAAAGCAGAAGAGCAGTGTAAAACACTTTTATACCCACATTATTGGCCTCATTATGTAATTTCACAAGTTGGCTTTTTTCATAAACTTTTCTAATAAATACATAAATATCTGTAATTCATTGTATATTACTGCTGTTCAATGGAACTACCTTAACAATAATGAAATGTTAATGGGTGCTTTCCATTTGGTGACCACTGGCCACATGAGGATATTGAACGCTTGAAATTAGCTAGAGGTACTGAGAAAGAAATATTTTTGGTTTGTTTTTAGAGATTGGGTTTCACTATGTGAACTTCTGGGCTCAAGCAACCCTCCCATCCAATCATTAAGTTTACATAATATTAGATATATAGCCACAGATAGCTATGGAAAACCTTATTGGATAGCATAGTTTAAGGCAAATTTTATTCCTTTGCCAGACACTAATTAGTGTCCAATTTCTATTAAAATTAATCCCTTAAGTATCTTCCAAATCAGCCCTCTCCTTCTTATACTGATGAGTAGCTCCTTTAATTAATTTTTTTTTTTTTGCTTATACATAGTATTGTTTATACAACATCTAGTCTTACTGCCCCAGTGATAACTAATAATTAAACAGATAAGGATATACAAAAATAAAAGCTCAGAATTGAAGAACTAATAATATGTGATAAATGTTCTTCAGTACAAAAGAATGGAGCAGGAGAGAATCCCTGAAAAATAATTACTGGAAATTAAGTAAGACATCAAATTATATTTTTAGGATCTTCCTTTATTTTCATGGCCTCTGAAAATCTTCTCTTAGGAAAGAATAATGTTAGCATAATGCATTTTAATTAGGAGTGATTACAACTACCTGGGACATAATTAGTGGGACACCACTCTTATCCTTGCCTATCTTTGAGTCAAACCTTCTCCTTTTACTAGTAGGCTGACATGTAAAAATGAGGGAATTATTTTTTCTCCCAGTCCCCCTGGTGTCTACAGGATAGATGCAAAATCTCACTCACTCTAGTTCATCCCAAACACACACCAGTGTTACCTACAAGTCTTTCTAAAATTCTTTTAATTATTCTAATAAATATTTTTTGTCCCTAAAATTTTCATTAACTAATTAAATAAGCCAGCACTGTATGAGACTGTATAGAATACAAAATATATATGCATTCACAATGTTTCTAGTTCAGTAGGAAGTTCGAACTCTGTTACATTTTGGTTTCTTGTTTTTCTGTCACCCCAATCTATTTGCTTTGTTGTATTGGATCTGTTGCATGTCATGTCAAAACTCCTGTATAGTTTATCATATTGATCTGCCATATCCAATGCACATATCGATAATAATAAAAATTATAATAATGAAGGATTATACTTATTACTTATTTTATTTACTGTGTTTATCACCATTCAGAGAACTCCTTCAACTTACAGGTTGGGAGATTCACAATACTTACTATCACTTACTCAAAGGATCTCAGAAGAGTTCCATTGAATGCATGCTATTAATTTTATTATGACTAAGAACATTTAGTATTAAATATCTCAATCATTCAAAGACAAAGATGTATGAGTCAAACTCAGTTGACTCAATTTATCCAAAAGTAACCCCAGTGTATCACACCTTCTATAATCACATCCTCCTGAATGCAGGCAGAACTGTAACTTGCTTTTAATAGAATATGGCATGGCAAAAGTAATGGGATGTCATTCAGATGAATGTATTGCCACACACCTACATAAACTCATCTTGCCTGATCATGTTAGAGCTATTCTCTTATAGGCCTTAAATACCTAACCAGAAATATTATAAACATGCCTATGGGAAGGTCTTTATGGCAACAAAGTGCAGGCAGTGTTTTAGGCATATTGGTGGCCTCTATTCAACAGCCAGTCAGGAACTACAGCCCTCAGTTCTATAACCACAGGGAAACAAATTCCATCAACTTGAATGAACTTGGACACAGATTCTTCCAGAGTTCATTGTCCACATGAGAAAGCAGCTCAGCCAACAACATTACCTTTTTGCATCCTTGTGGGTTCTTGCACCGAAGACCCAACAAGGCCCTATTTGGAATTCTAACCCAAGGAAACTGTGACTACCTCAGGCTTGTTTCAAGCCACTAAGTTTCTGGCAATCTGCTGCACAGGAGTAGAAATCTAAAATAAGAGCAATTACAAGAGAAGAAGAAAATTAAGTTTTTACACTTTACCATATTCAATCTCTTTAGTTAAACATGATTGGGTGTTGCTCTTATAAGTTTTTAGATGTCTATTATCATAATTTATAAGTATGTTGATAATTTGTAATGTATATTTTGACTGTGAATAACATTGTTCAAATGAGCTGAAAAATTTCCCTCACTTTCTTCAGTAATAAATACTTTTGTATTGAAAAATGTCCTCCACCCAGGTATTGCAAGTTAGAGTCGATTCAAAGTATATACTTAAAGTGCAAGAAAATTCTTCACTTTTGAATATACCAATACATCCTATTTAACAGAACAGAGTGATTATTTCTTTCTTTTTTATTTTTTTTTAGTTCAAAGAGTGTTTAAATGATATAACAGAGGATGGTAGAATAATCAAGAAAGTGATATCTATGAGATCTTACTTCACTATAACTATGTTATCTTTCTATTTTTTCCTCTGGATTGTCAGAGATTAATACTAATATTAAAATACTGCTTTTATTAAGGTATAACAAATATCCTCTGTAATAAGCAGCACCTTAATCAGTGGTAGAAATTAAGTATTCATTCTTTAATAAAATATTTATATTTATAGCATGAAATAATCAATACCTTTATAAATGTCATAAATGTGTTATCATCTATTCACACTGAAAATCTTATTCTTGATGAGCTTTCCATGCATACTTATTTCACATTTATTTTTCTTGCTGTCTCACTGTCTTGAGTCATAAAAGTAGGCATAATGGGAATAATTACTCTTAAGCTTATGGTGTCTTTCATTTCACAGTACATTTAAAACATCCAGTCCATAAAAGGTTCAGAGAGACTTTCTTTTTTTCGAAAATAACTACCAATTCAACAAGGTGTTTATTGGTGACAGCATGGTCCATTAACACAATCCCTCAGGACTTGCACTGCTATGATGAACAGATTCTACTATGGAAGAAACATCCCTGGCAATAAAAATGTACTCTCTTTTCAGAGCCATTACCTTCAGCAATTAAACCTTTTAAAAGCAGAAAACGTATTCTCGAATATTGCTGAGAAAGTAGATTTTGTGTTCTCACCACACAGACAAAAATCATAAGTATATGAAGTACTGCATATGTTGTTAAGATTGATTTAGCCATTTTACAATGTATACATTAAAATAAATACAATTTTTATTTTTTAATTGCTATAAATGAGTAGTTCTCAAAGTACTAAATACTTGTATTTTTAAGTTTCCAGTAGGTTATTTATTAAAAAAATAGATTTTTATGTTTTTGGATGTGCTTTATTACACTTAGTATAATGTCCCTCATGCCATGGGAATACGGATACAAAAATACTCAATAAAATCTTGGAAAATAGAATACAGGTACATATTTTAAAAAATTATACATCATGATCAGTTAGGCTTTATTCCAGGGATGCAAGGTTGGTTTAACATACACAAATCTATAAATGCAATTCACCACACAAATAGAAGCAAAAACCAAGATCATAAATTCCTCATGATAGATGCAGAAAAATTATTCCACAAAATTCAGCATTCTTTTCTGTTAAGAACATGTAATAAAACAGGCATAAATGGGACATTTATTAAACTACATAGCCAACATCATACTGAATATGATAAAACTGAAAGTACTTCCACTTAGAACTGGAACAAGATAAGGACAGCCACTCCATTTCATCATAATGCTGGAAGTTCTAGCTATTGAAATCAGGTAAGAGAAGGGCATTAGGGCATCCAAATGGGGGAAGAGGAGGCCAAACTCTCACTCTTTGCTGATGATATATAATCTTATAGTTAGAAAACCCCAGAGAATCAACGACAAGACTCCTGGAATTGATCATGGTATATAGAAATGTCTCAGGATATAAAAATCAATGTCCACAAATGAGTAGCCTTTGTGTATGCCAATAAAAATCAAGCCAAGAAGCAAATCAAGTGAAAAATATCCTTTACAGTAGCTTCAAAGAAAATGGAATACCTGGGACTATATCTAGGAAAGCAGGTGAAAGATCTCTACAGAAAAAATTATGAAACCCAGAGAAAAGAAATAGTTGAAGATATTAACAAATTGCAGAACATACCATGGTCTTGGCTGGGAAGAATCAACATTGTTAAAATATTTATACTATCCAAAGCAATCTACAGACTTAATGCAGTCCCCATTAAAATACCAACATCATACGTTGAAGAACTTGAACAAATAGTTCTTCCTTTTAGGAACCAGAAAGAAAAAAAAAAGCCATATAGATAAGGCAATTCTTAGCAATAAAAGCAAATCTGGAGAAATCACTTTACCAGACTTCAAGTTATATCACAAGTCCACAGTTAACAAAACAGTGTAGTATTAACGCTGTTAAGTAAAGACATGGATCTATGGAACAGAATGGAAAACTTAGAGATGAAACCTACCTCATGTCACCATCTGATCTTCAACAAAGCATATAAAAGCATACACTGGGGAAAACAATTTCTATTCAACAAATGATGCCAGGAGAACTGAATAAACACATGTAAAAGGCTGAAACTGGACCCAGACTTCTCACCAGTTACAAAAATTGATTCATAATGGATAAATAATATAAAGACACATAATGATAAAAATCCCAGAAGAAAGTGTAGGGAAAACTCTTGTTGATATCAGCCTGGGGACAAATTTTATGAAGATGCCACTGGCAATTGTAACAACAACGAATATACATAAATGGGACTTAATCTGAAAAGCTTCTGGACAGCCAAGAACATAATAATCAAATCAAACAGACAACCTTAATAATGGGAAAATATATTTGCATGTTAAGAATCTGACAAAGGCTTGATGACCACAATCTTCAGAGAACTCAATTAATCAACAAAAAAATGTGCAAACAATCCCATCTATCACCGGGCAAGAGAAATGAACAGAACTTTTTCTGAAGACAGACAAATGGCCAACAAACACATGAAAAATTGCTCATTGCCTCTAATCATCACAAAATGCAAATCAAAATCACAGTGAAGTGTCACCTAACCCCAGTGAGAATGCCCACATCACAAAGTCCTAAAGCTTCAAAGCTTCAAATGCTGGCAAGGATGTGGGAAAAGGGAATACTTTTATACTGTGTGGGAATGCAAACTAATAAAGCCTCTTTAGAAAGAAGTATGGAGAATCTTCAAAAAAAAAAAAAACTAAAAGAGCTTTCATTTGACCCTACAATCTCATTACTAGGCAACCACCCTGAAGGAAAAAAAAAAAATCATTTTATAATAAGGACCTTTACACTAGAAAGTTTATTGCAGCTCAAATCAGAATTATTAAGATGTGGAGGCTCGGCACCTGTGGCTCAAGCGGCTAAGGCGCCAGCCACATACACCTAAAGATGGTGGGTTCGAATCTCCAGCCCGGGCCCGCCAAACAACAATGATGGCTGCAACCAAAAAATGGCCGGGCGTTGTGGCGGGTGCCCAGCTACTTGGGAGGCAGAGGCAGGAGACTCTCTTGAGCCCAGGAGTTGGAGGTTGCTGTGAGCTGTGATGCCATAGCACTCTACCCAGGGGGATAGCTTGAGGCTCCATCTCAAAAAAAAAAAAAAAAAAAGATGTGGGATCAATCCATGTGCCTATCAACACTTGAATGGATTAATAAACTGTCGTATGTGAATACCATGGAACACTATTCAGCCATAAAAATATACGGAGACTTTACATCTTCTGTGTTAACTTTGATGGAGTTGGAGAACATTCTTCTTAGTAAAGTTTGACAAGAATAGAAAAACAAGTATCCAATGTACTCAATACTAATATAAAACCAGTTGACTGTAGATGAACAAAACAATACCCACACAATGGAAAAGCACAATTAAACTCAAGTTGGGGAGAAAGGGGGTTATATGGAGATGAGGTTTGGTGTGCTGTCAACAGGCACAATTTAAGGGTATATGTCACTCCTCTGGGGGAGGGGCACAACTGCAACTTGGATTTACCTAGCAAACTCAGTATCATCTAATCATCTGTGCCTCATCCTAATCTGAAATGTTTAAAAAATGCTTGTTTTACATTTTCTAAAATATATTTTAATTTTGCTTCTGATATTATGAAAATCACTTACTCTATAATAAGTGCCATTTGTAAGACATAACTTTTTTGTATTAATTGTTAAGAAGTTACCAAAGTAAAGATCTGATAGAGCCTAAAGAGGAAGTTAAAAAGAGAACCATAGAAGAACTTAAGTTTCTTTCATGATGGCTGCATAGGGCACTATGAACAGACAGAAAACCCAGCTTCTGTTCAAGATTAAATCTAACTAAAGATCATCCTCCATCTCACCACTACCATGTGCAAGTACACTCATACATACATACATACACAATCAATGTAAATGTGAACAAGAAATGAACTCTTTTTCAAGAAAAACCAATAGTGAAATCTGTGGATCTTCACTTTTTAGCCCTGAGAAGATGGGAGATATAAGCTCTTCTTGAGAATGTGTAGTAATACCTAGGGAACCTCATATGATTTTGTGATCCAGAATCACACTACTTAGTAGCAGAAATATACAAACAAATAAAAATCTAAGTAACTTAAGGAGAAAAAAAAGAATTATAAAACTCTTAAAGGTGAAAATTTAATTGCAGACAGTTATAAAGACCAAAAGATTATAATTTAAACTTTGTGTGCTACTAATGTCACAAAGTTTCAAAAAGGCAAATAAAATCATAAACCTAGTAGAATACAATGCAAGGAAAGTGAAGATCAGGAAACAAGATATATTAAGACAAAAGACTAAAGCAATCACATATAGGCTATAAACATTTCTATTTCATAGATGTAATGATAAAAGAATATAACAACATTATAAGCAAGCGATGACTATATGTAATGTGGTCAACTAATTGAGGAAAAATACCCAAATTTTAGAAAAGAAAAATATAATAATTGAACTAAAATCTAATTGGAGGGTTATCTATAGTTACAAGTAAAACATGCAGTAAAATACCACATAACTAAAATAAAAGCATGCAAATAATGGATTATAATATACATAGGAGATTGAATGAAGTTGACTGAAAGTTGGTGGACAAAAGATAAGAATGGATGACAGAGATCTGAAGTAATTATCCAATATGCTGTTTAGAGAGAGGAAAAAATAAAAGAGAGATGGTAATATGAATAGTAATTTGAAAAAGAGATGATAAAAATGAAAGAACAGGAAGATCCTACATATAATTTACTGAAGTTGTATAAAAAATAAATGTGAGAATAGTGAAATGATAATAAATAAGAATTTTATGAGATTACTGAAAATTATCTTTTCATAGATCCAAAACTTCATTGAATTCATAACGGTAAATAATAAGTAATTAATATATAGATATTTTATTAAAAAAATCAATATACAAAATAGAAAGATATTAAATTTAGTAAAAAGGGAAAACAGATCTATAATTTATTTACAATTAGAACAGATTTTTTGACAGTAGTATAGAGGCCAGAAGATTAAATAATAATATGTCTGAAACCCTAAAAGAAAAGAGTTTTTAATTTTCAAAAGTATACAGGTTTAAATTATCCTTTTATTAAGAAAACTTATATTAATATAATTTTTGAAATAAATAAAAACATAGAATGTATTTCCAATAGTTTCTCAGTAAAGTAGCTTCAAAAAGCATTCTAACATCCTGTATATTTTAGGGTGAAATAAAGATAGCGAATTATTTTAGAAATTATTGAGTATGCATATTTAAGTAGCTATGCTAATTATTCAAAAGAATAGCATAACTTCAAATGAGCTTGAAGGTAACAGATGGAATCAAAATAAAAAAGGAAAAAAACTAAATTGAATTAGACTCAGAAAGAAAAAATATTAAAATGTCATATAGAAAAGCCCATGAGATTGGAGAACAAATTCAATTGAACTCTCCTTTTAAATTACAGAAATGTTTAGTGTAAATGAAACACAAAATCTATTTATATTTCACTTCCAAATTACATACTTTGTAAATTATAAAATACAAATTAGATTTATCATGCAAATATAAACAAATAAAAGTGATATACTATTTTATTTATAGGTGGATTTTTGAAAAAAAATATGAAATTAAAGAATATAACAAATCAGGGGTTTCAACTTGAAATACCCCCTCCACTGTTGGAGGTTCTTTCCCCCATTCTTTACCCCTCTTTATTTTCATGCTTATCCATCTTTTTCCCTATCAATAAAATATGTCTCATTTCTTTTTTAAAAAAAAGGCATGTAACAAATGATATGAAAAGATCAACTTATAAGGAAGACATAAATGTTATAAATACAGAAATAAGAAACAGCCTCAAAGATGTAAAGCAAATATTAAAGCTGTTTTATATGAGAAATTGAAAATATAGCAATATAATGAGAAATTTTAACTTACCTCTATATGGTATTAAGATGCTTAGAGCAAAATAAACAAAAAACCTGAAGTATACAACAAGTTTAAGGAATACCATTAATAAACTTGATATCTAAGTATGGTCTAACAGTCATCACATACCTGTACATTTCAGGTACATGTAGAATATTTATAGAAATTGGTCCATATACTAAGCCATAAAACTGAGCTTAATGAATTTTGAACAAATAATGCTATTGAAATCATGTAACAACTAGGCTAAAAAGTAATGACTTAATAATATACATTAGGAAATTATAAAAAAAACTTGAAAATTATTTGTAAGTAAAAGTACCTAATAATTTAATCAAAATAAGCAGGATGATAGTACTTTCATAAAAAATATTGCTTCAGGTGCTTTTAAAAATAGTGAAGAAATATATAAACTGAGTATACTAGGTATCTATTTTAGGAATCTGCAAAAATATAATTGATAAGTAATAAAGAAAATATAGAATAATGAGGGAGAAGAAGAAAAATGACTCTGAAATAGATACCATCCATGAGAACAAAGATTTGTATATTTTGGTATTATTTATAAAAAAATTAAAAAGAGATGAATAATCAGTTTCATATGTAAGAGACATCATTATTAAGACTCTAAAATAAGTACTTAATGTGGAATTAGAAATGACCTTATGTCAATAAATTTGAAAAATAAGGCAGTTTATAAATTTCAAAAAAAAAAACATTAAGGTTACTTCAAGAGGAAATGTTATAGAATTATACCATAGGTACATAATTGTTAAATAAAGTAATTAAATGTTAAACATATGTATCCCAATCCCTAAGTTCTCATGAACTCTTTATAAAATCTCTCCATAGGCTTACATCAATAGTTTTTCCCACACTTTCTTCTAGGATTTTTATTATTTCCTGTCTTAGGTTTAAATCTTTTATCTATCTTGAACCAATTTTTGTAAGTGGTGAAAGGTGTGGATCCAGTTTTGGTCTTTCACATGTGGTTATCCTGTTCTCCCAGAATCATATATTGAATAGGGGTTCATTTCCCCACTGTATACTTTTGTTTGGTTTATCAAAGATCAAATGGCTACTAGAGACTGGTTTAGTCTGTTGGTTTTTATTCAGTTCTAAAAGTTTATGTCTCCATTTTTGTGCCAATACCGTAATGTTTTGGTCACTGTAGACTTATAGTCTGGTGGGGTGATACCTCCAGCTTTGCCTTTATTATTAAAAATTGCCTTGACTTTCCTTTTTTTTTTTTTCTGTACCATACAAAAGAAAGAACTATTTTTTCCCTTTCTTCAAGGTATGATGTTGGTAATTTAATGGGAATTACATTGAATCTGTAGATTGTTTTGGCAAATATAGACATTTTAACAATGTTTATTCTTCCCAGCCAGGAGCATGGAATCCTCTTCCGTTTGTCAATATCTTCTGGTATTTATTTACTCACGGTTTCATAATTTTGTTTGTAGAGGTCCTTCACCTCTTTTGTTAGGTATATTCCTAAGTATTTCATTTTCTTTAAAGATATAGTGAATGGAATGTGTCTCTGATTAGTTTTTCAACTTGACTATTATTGTTGTATAGAACAGCTACTGATTTGTAGTCATTGATTTTGTACTCTGAGATGTTACTCTATTTCTTGATCACAGGAGTCTGGTAGTTGTATCTCCGGGGTTCTTTTAGTATAAGATCATATCATCAACAAACAGTGAGAGTTTAACCTCCTTTGCCCCAATTTGAATGCCCTTTATAGACTTCCTTTGTGTCATTGCATTGGCTATAAATTCCAGCAGTATGTTGAATAGTGGCCATAGAAGAGATTATTGTCTTCTTGTAGTTGTAAGTGGAAAAGCTTTTGGTTTTACTTCATTCAATATGATATTAGCTGTGAGTTTGTCATAGATGACTTTGACCAGTTTAAGAAATGTACCACTTGTGCCTATAATCTTAAGTATTCTTCGTAGAAAAGAATGCTGAATTGTATCAAACACTTCTTATGCCTCTATTGAGAGGCTCATATAATTCTTGTTTTTGCTCCTATTGTTGTAGTGAATTACATTTATGGATTTGCATATGTTAAAACAGCCTTGTATCCCTGGGATGAATCCTAGTTGAATATGATATGCAATTTTTTAATGTGTAGCTTTGTTCTGTTGGTTAAGATTTTATTGAGGTTTTTTTGCATCTATATTCATTAGTAAAATTGGTCTGTAGTCATTCTCCTTTTTAGTTGGATCCTTTCCTGGTCTTGGAATCAGGGTGATGTTTGCTTCATAGAATGTGTAAGAGAAGATTTATTCTTTCTAATGTTTTGGAATAGTTTCTGAATATTGGTGCAAGTTCTTCTTTGAAAGTTTGATAGAGTTCTTCTTACATGAAGCCATCTGGCCTTTTTTTGTTATTGTTAAAAGATTTTTTGTTATTGTTGTCTTTGATTTCAGTGATTGATCTCAGTGTCAAATTCAAGAGATCTATTTTTTTCTTGGTTAAGTCTAGGGTGTGATTCCAGGTATTGGCCCATTTCCTCCACATTGTTCAATTTCTGGGAATAGACATTTTATAGTAGTCAGAGATTATGTGCTTTATGTCTGTGATATCTTTTATTTCTCCCTCTTCATTTTTAATTTTGGTTATTAGACATTTTACTTTTTGTTTCTGGTTAATCTGGCCAAAGGGTTATCAATTTTCTTCATTTTTTTAAAGAACCAACTTTTTGTTTTATCAATTCTCTGAATAATACCTTTGTTTTCAATTTCATTTAATTTTGATTTAAGTTTGGCTATTTATTTTCCTCTTCTAGGTTTGAGATTCAATTGTTCTTCCTTATGAATTTCCTTAAAGTGATTCATTAGGTTTTTGATATGCTCTCTTTCTGTTTTTGGATGTAGACATCTAATGTGGTAATTTTTCCTCTCAGAACTGCTTTTGCAGTATCTCACAGGTTTTGGTAACTTATAGCTTCATTGTTGTTATGTCTGATGTTTTAACAATTTATTCCTTTATTTCTCCCTTGACGCAACTGTCATTTAGCATAAGGTTGTTTAATTTCCATGCCTTTGTGTGGGAATGAATGTTTGTGTCAGAGTTAAGTACTATCTTTATTGCCTCAGTGTCTTAGAAAATACAAGGTATAATTTAATTTTAATATTTTGAGGTTTGATTTGTATCCTAGGATATGTTCTATTTTGGAGTATGTTCAATGAGCTGACAAGAAGAATGTATATTCCTTAGCTTTGGCATGGTGAATTCCGCATATTTCTATTAAGCCCATTTATTGTAGGATTTCATTTAAGTTCCTTGTGCCTTGTTTAGTTTCTTTTTAGTTTCTATCTAGTTCTGGCAGAGGAGTGTTCTAGTCCACAAATATTATGGTGCTATGATATCGTATACTCAGACCAAACTAGGTCTGCTTTTTAAATTTGGTTCATAAATATTAAGAATTAAAATTCTCTCTTGTATCATTCCCTTGACCAGTATTCAGTGTTCATCTTTGTGCTTTGTAACTTTAGTTGCTTTAAATTCTCTTGTATCTGAATATAAGATTGCAACTCCTCCTTTTTTCCAATGTCCATTTGTCTGAAATACTGTATTCCCTCATTTTATCCTGAATTTTGATTTGTCCTTCAATGGTAGATGTGTTTCATTGGGACAAATATGGATGGCTTGTACTTTTTTATCCAATTGGCTAGCTTGTGCCACTTCAGTTGGGAATTCATGCCATTTACATTTATTGAGAGAATGATAGGTGTTTCAGAGTTTTATTCATTTTATTTCATGAACTACCATTGTTTAGTTTTATCCTGTGCACCATCGTGGAAGCTAAGTTTTGTCCTTTAGTTTCTGTGTGTTTACTTTGTTGGTGGTCTATTTTACTGATCAATGTGGAGAGTAGGTCTAAGTATTTCCTGTAGAGCTGGTATTATGTGATGAATTTTCTCAATGTTTGCAGCCAAAGATTTGATTTCTCTATCAATTTTGAAGCTTAGGTTAGGAAGATACAGAATTCTGGTCCAAAAATTGTTTCATTTAAGAATTTAAAAAATTGATGACTCCTCTGTTCTGGCTTTGGAAAGTCCAGTTGAAAAGTCTGCTGCACCCTGATGGCTCTGCCCTTGTAAGTCAGTTGGTGCTTAGTCCTGCCTGCTTTCAGAATTTTCTGTTTTGTATTGACTTGGAAAATGTTCATGACAATTTGTGTTGGAGATGGTCCATTTGTATTGAGAGGGCCCAGAGTTTGATATCTGTCTAAATAGAGTCCTTTGGAACCACTAGTCATACTTGGAAAGTTTGATTTATGATATCCTACAGTAGGGCTCCAATTCCTTTGAGATATTCTTCCCATTCAGGATAGCTATGATTCATATGCTTGTATACTTCATGAAATCCTATAATTCTCTGAGCAAATGTTCTGGTTTCTCTCTCTTCTTTTCTGCCTCTTTAACTGTCTGGGTTAACTCAAGAGCTTTCTCCTCTAATTCTGAGATTCTTTTTCCTTTATAGTCTAATATGTTATTGATACTTTCTACTGCATGTTTAAGTTTCCTAATTGACTCTTTCATTTCCTTAAGCTCTACCATATTTTTTTTTGTATACTTCATGTCTTTCATCCATTTGTTGATTCTGTTTTTCAACTTTCTCATCAATTCCCTTTACTGCCTTATCATCCATGTTTTAAATTCTCTTTCTGTCTTCCCATTACTTCTTCAAAGGTGGAGTTTTCTGCAGTAGCTGCCTATTGTCCCTTGTGCATGTTGCTCTTTTTGATTTTTCATGTTGTCAGAATTTTTCTATTGCTTCTTCATGTGTGCTTTCCTCTTGTTCACTTCCTTCCCTGGTTTTGCTATATGGATACATTGTGTAGTGGTGAATGCTGCCGTCAGAGTCTCATAGAGAAGTGATGTCACAGAGAATAAACACACAATTGAAATTGTATTTAAATAAAGGGGTTCACAGCTCTCTCAGGCATGTGACAAGTTTATTAATTTTCTCCTGGTTTGAATAGTTAATGGTGCACATTTGCACTGGACTTCATTAATATCATTACAATCCCTCTGCACATGTGCACTGTACATCAATGACCTCTTTAATATTCATTACAGCCCATAATCCATCTCATGAATAAACATTTTGTGAGTATCTCATGAGCAACTCTTTCCTAGAAATCCATGGTTTAACTGATATCACTTTATCTAACATAGTCCTTTTGAGTATAATGCCTTTAACATAACTTAATGGAGAACATGTTGTCAGCTATTACTTCTTTATTCTTATCTGATGAAGCCAGAGGCTATGGGAAGCAAGGTAGATTGAATACCTGCCCTTGCTGGCCTCATCATCTGGAGGCAGTTACTTTGATTTTAAGCAAGGAATAATTAAGAAATTTCTAAGATGTACAGAAAACTTGTTAGCAAGCTTCCACTCCCATGTGGGCATTTTTACACCCACAACCAACCAGTCGGGTCTTTGGTCAGGGGTTTTTTACTCCCACAACCAACCCAGCCATATGGGATTCTGCCTCAGTTTCTTACAAATATGCCTGCACAAAGTCTTTTCACTGCTCTCTCTCAAACAGCTTCTTTGGCCAGAGGTACATAGGCCTTTTGCCTATAGGTGAAGTCCAGGATTTTTGTGTAAACACCACCCAAATAGTGTACATTGTGCTCCTTGAGTAATTTCTCCTCTCACATCTCCTTCTATACTTCCCAGTCTCTACTATTCTCCATATGCCTGTGCACTCATTATTTAGCTCCCACTTTTAAGTGAGAACTTGTAGTATTTGAGTATCTGTTTCTAAGTGATTTTACTGAAGATAATGGCCTCAAGCTCCATTCATGTTGGTGCAAAAGGCATAATTTAATTCTTTGTTTTATGCTGAGTAGTATTCCATTGTACATGTAAGCCACATTTTATTTATAGACATTGCAATCATTTTTTGTCAGCATGCTAGTCAAGACAATTATAATAAATGAATTGTTTGAGTTTGCATGTTTACTTATCTCACAAAGATTTAGTTAAAATAGAATATTAACTAATCATATTCTATTCCATTATAAAAGGATATACTTATTAGAAGGAAGTTGTAGAAGGACATTTTTAAAAAGAGCAATGAACTATTGGTGGTTAGAAAGCTAGAAAATGAATCCCTAAAGAGGAAATAATTTTTAATTTTCAATAAAATGATTCCTTTTAGTATTTTAAATAAGTAATAGTAAAAAAGAAAAATACGTATGTTTTACTTTTGAAAATATCTATAAATCCAAATGAATTAGAGTAGGTATTCATTTCTCCATTTAGTAATTCACTTATAAAAATGATGATGTGGTGTTCTGAAAAAATTATCAGTCTTAGAATACAATTTTTCTCTGTTCAAATCCTAACCCTGTCATTTGTCGTTTTAGCTTTGATATTGGCATAATTATTTAGATGTTTGTTTACTAAGTTTAATTATTTTAAAATAGGGATAACATTACCCCCTAATGTGATCATTAATCACATCCCAAACCCTGCATGTGTATTGTGTTTAGATATATAATATCTAATTAATTGTATAGTTAAAAATAATAATAATTAAAAATAGAACAATTGATGTTATCACAATTATGATAAAGAGAAATCACATGGTAGGATCTTAAAATGTTTTATGATCATCTATTTTACACTCTGAACTACATTAAAATTGTCACTAAAATAGGTACCTGTCATAGCTATGTATGCATTTCCATAATTCTAACAATTGTACTTATCACTGTAACTTATGAAAACTATTCACATAA
Source organism: Galagoides demidoff (assembly GCA_963574575.1). Taxonomy (NCBI): domain Eukaryota; kingdom Metazoa; phylum Chordata; class Mammalia; order Primates; family Galagidae; genus Galagoides; species Galagoides demidoff. The sequence goes on along the minus strand of CAUYQV010024388.1, from coordinate 29,041 downwards.
TTTAGGGAAAAAAATCCTTTCTTATTCCACAAATAGCAAACACATATTACTTCTCTTTAAAGAATGGAGAATAGGTTAATAATTAAACTCATTTTAAGAAATCTATATAATTATAATTTCAGTTTCTTGAAATTCCTAACCAGGTATAATAAGAAAGGCAAAGGACAATGCAATGTGGTATCTGAGTTGATGCTGTCACTTTAATCACCCAGTTGTAAGTATATTTCAATTTTGCTTCACATTGACTTTATTACAATTAGTAATTATTATTCTAATTTATCTATAATTACTATAATGACTTTATTCATAATTAGGGCACCAAAGGCCCAATTAAGATCCCAATTAAAGGCTAAGATTGGATGGCTCCCAATTTTTGAATTGAGACTGAAGAAAAGGGCTAAAAGGAAAAATCTTAAAATGGCTACTAAGACCTCAAGGGCTTCCTTCAGGGTGTAATACTGAAGACTATGAACAAATTTATACTCAATGCATAGTACAATGCATAGTATTTATTACTTATGTATTATTGCACAGATATTTCAAAGATTACTATTTTGTATTTTACCTTTGTTCTGTTTCATTACTTGGAAAATATTTCACAAAATAATATTTGTTAATTTTTATTTCTGTTATTGATTTTTTACTGGCCTTCTTAACTTTTATTTTAAGTCATACTCTTAGATGTTTCTTCTTATTATTATTATACCTTTAAATGTGTTTTATTCTAAAACTCTGAAATTTCAACTAACGTAATTCATCTATTTGAAATTTACTCTGCTTTTTATAAATTTACTCCAGTCATTAGAGATACCTCTATTATGCTCCAGGTCACAAAGGGCACTGTAATTATCAAATTATTGAACAAAACCAAAATTTCCTTGTCAGTGTTTTGTCATGCTCAAGAATAAAATTAAAATGAAGAATAAATTCAAAAAGTTAATGTTTACTACAGTACACCTTCATTATTTTAAGCTGTTCATGGAGATTTTATTTCCAGATAATACTCCAAAAACAGTATTATCAAGCTATCAAAGACAGCCCACAATTTGCCTTCACAGCTTTCTAAATAGCTTTATAAAATTCATATTTTGAATAAAACTGAGCACCATTTGGCCACTAATCAAATACTTCATAGAAAAGGGAAAATATACTTGCATCTTTTACAATAATTTATATGTAGTATATTGAATAAAATTTGATTTCATTACTATAAGTGGAAATCAAATATGAGCCTAAAAGAAATTACTTGGTTCCCACCAAAGAATCCATTCATATTGAGAATTAAACTCAGTGACCGTGATCATTGTTCCTTTTTCATAGCCAAGCTGACAGGCTCCACTTTTATAAGCTGGGAAAATTCATATTACTGATCTGGTGCCTATTTACATTTTTAGCAGTGATAATATAAATATTTTATCAGTGAATGTCTAAGTTCAAGGCCATGCCCATCATTATGTTTTCACTAGAGGATACAAAATGGATCGACTTAACCATGGATCATTTAAATCTCATAAATCATTGTAACTAAATTCAAAATTACTCATTTTATTAGAAAAGAGAACTTTGGATTCAGACTCCTTTGGTTTCAGGCTGCTTAAAGATTATGAGACATTAGCAGAGTCATTTATATTAATCCCTCTGTCCTACAAATTAATCTGCAGGTAGGAGTAAAATTAGTACTCAATTCCTACTTGTATATTAAATGATCTATATCTATAAAGCCCTTTAAACTACCTCAATGTGGTATATTGTATATATGTATATATATTACAATCCTATAAATATAATTTAAATATTATGTTGCTTATTGTAATTAGCACTGCATATAGATTAGTATATCCCCAGAGAGTTTTGATTTTCTGCTACCAAGAATATGATAGATGACAAAAAGAGACAGTTCATGTAATAATAAATGGTGAAGTACATGAACACAACCAAATTTGGTGTCCAACACTGCACAAACATCCTGTGCTCTAAGAGTAGGAGGTATTTTGTGTCAGCAAATAATTTAGAAGTAAAAAATTGAGCAAAGCACACAAATGATATTTTCCTGAGCATGACTGTTATAAACTTTGAAGTAAACTATAAATTGATTTTGGTTAAGGAGTAAAGAGCTGTAAGCAGGAAAACTAAAGATATTCAAGCAATAATATTTTCAAAGGACTCAGATTGTGAGATTTAAATAAATAACATCTTTATACAGATCTTATATTGCTAGAATTAAGATATTAAGAACTATCAAGATGTCATATTTATGTATGAAGATGATAGCATCTGAATTCCCAAGTATGTGTATTGTGAAGAAAATTTAATTTAAAGAAAATATATCCAAATGCAGAATTTAAAAATAATATTAGATAATTTTTGTTAAGAGTATATTTTTGTTAGGGACCCTGTTAATTATGTTACATGCATTATCTTATTTACCTCCAAAAACGTGTGTAGTAAATGTATTACCAGACTTAGTCTTGAAACAACTTTGATAACATCTGAATATAGTAAAATTCACTATTTTTAACTACATAGTTCAATGATTATAAAATATATATATTTATTTGTGTAACCAGTATCACTATTAAGAAATAGTGCATCTATACACTAGCAATAAAATACAAAAATTGGCTCAGCGCCTATGGCTCAAGCGGCCAAGGTGCCAGCCACATACACCTGGGCTGGCGGGTTCAAATCCAGCCCAGGCCCCTACCAAACAACAATGATGGCTGCAACCAAAAAATAGCCAGGCTTTGTGGCAGGCGCCTGTAGTCCCAGCTACTTGGGAGGTGGAGGCAGGAGACTTGCTTGAGCCCAGGAGTTGGAGGTTGCTGTGAGCTGTGATGCCATGCCACTCTACCCAGGGTGATAGCTTCAGGCTCTGTCTCAAAAAAATAAAATAAAATAAAATATGAAATTAAAATTTGAATATTACTTATAATGTCATCCAACATATAAAATATTTTGTGACAACTGCAATTAAATATGTGCAAGACCTATATGAAATGTTGCTAAAAACAATAATAGCAAGTCTCACAATAAATTTAGCTATATATACCATGCTCGTGGATCATATTATTTGTACTGTTACACCCCTGTGCTTGCTCGAGTCTGAAAAATAAGTACTTTTTGGCCAAAGGTAGAAATAAATCATCAAAAAATGATTGTTATTGTAAAGGTGGAATCAGTTCCTGTATTTAATAGATCTCATTGATTTAACAATATTTTTTATGTTTTCAAATAGTTCAGGCAAGGGAGGGTGATCAAGAGTATACAAATAGGGTCAGAGGAGAGTGAATGTTCACTCTTCTAAGATGGTATGATTTTTATACCTGGAAAACCCCAGAAACTCAACTAGAAAACTCTTAGAAGTTATCAAGGAATACAGTAGCATCTCTAGATACAAATTCAATACTCACAAATCTGTAGCTATTATATGTATATCAATTATAGTCAATCTAAAAAAACAGTCAAGGAATCTATTCCTTTTACAGTAGTACCAAAGAAGATGAAACATTTGAGAATTTACCTAACAAAAGACATAAAAGATCTCTGTAAAGACAATTATGATACTCTGAGAAAAGAAATAGCTGAAGATGTTAACATGGAAAATATACTATGCTCATGGCTGGGAAGAATCAACATTGTTAAAATGTCCATATTACCCAAAGCAATTTACAAATTTAATCCAATCCCTATCAAAGCACTACTATCATACTATAAAGATCTGGAATAGTACTTCATTTTATATGGTACCAGAAAAAACTTTAATAACCATGATATTACTCAGAAATAAAAACAAATCAGGAGGAATCATGATACCAGACTTCAATCTATACTATAAATCTATAGTGATCAAAACAGCATGGTACTGGCACAAAAACAGAGAGGTAGATGTATGGAACAGAATTGAGAACCAAGAGATGAACGCAGACATGTATTGTCATTTGATCTTTGATAAGCACATCAAAAAAATAAATTGAGGGAAAGATTACCTATTTAACAAATGGTGCTGGCAGAACTGGCTGGCAACTTGTAGAAGATGGAAACTGGACCCGTACCTTTCACCATTAACAAAAATTAACTCTTACTGCATAAAAGATTTAAACTTAAGACATGAAACTGTAAAGATTCTTTGAGAGTGTACGGGACAAACACTTGAAGAAATTGGCCTGGGAGAATACTTTATGAGGAAGACCCCCCCAAACAATTGAAGCAACACCAAAAATACATCACTGGGATGTGATCAAACTAAAAAGCTTCTGCACAGCCAAAAGAACACAGTAAGTAAAGCATACAGATAGCCCTCAGAATGGGACAGGATATTCGCAGGTTATACTTCTGACAAAAGTTTAATAACCAGAATCCATGGAGAACTCAAACTTATTAATAAGAAAAGAACAAGTAATCCCATTTCATTGTGGGAAAGGGACTTGAACAGAAGCTTCTCTGAAGAAGATAGGTGCATGTATGGCCTATAGAAATGAAAAAATGCTCATCATCCTTAATCATCAGAGAAATACAAACCAAAACCACTTTGAGATATCATCTAACTCCGGTAAGAGTGGCTCACATAACAAAATCCTAAAACTACAGATGTTGGTGTGAATGTGGAAAAAAGGGAACACTTCTGCACTGCTGGTGGGAGTGCAAGCTAATATGTCCCTTTTGGTAAGTATGGAGAATACTCAGGGATCTAAAAGTAGACCTGCCATTTGCAATTTGTCTACTGGGTGTATATCCAAAAAAACAAAAATCACTTTATAATAAAGATATTTGCACCAATTTGTTCATTGCAGCTCAATTCATAATTGCCAAGTCATAAAAGTCCGAGTGCCTGTCGACCCATGAATGGATTAATAAATTATCATATATGTATACCATGAAATACTATGCAGTCTTAAAAAAAGATGGACACTTTACTTCATTTACGTTTACATGGTTGGAGCCGAAACATATCCTACATAGTAAAGTATCTGAAGAATGGAAGAAAAAATATCCAAAGTACTCAGTATTATTATGAAACCAATTTACAATCACTCACACTTTCATATGAAGAATAGATCACAACTATGGCCCAGGATGAAGGAGGGATGAGGAGGGTATGCAGGGGAGTGGGGAGGTCACATGGAGGGAGGATGAATGGTGGGATCAGATGTACAGTGCATAAAGCAAGGGTACATGTTGGATCTATTACTATAGAGTATAAATGTCTTAACACAATAATTAAGTAAACAAGATTAGGTATATATTAACCAGTGTGATATAAGCATTCCTAATTCTATATTAAATCAGCACATTATACCCCATCAATGCATTAATGTATACATGATCCATGTGTTTATGATTTAATAAAAAATATATAAATAAATAACTTGATTTTCAAAAAATAGATGAAGCAACTGAGTAGACTTTTTATAAAAAAGGCATTCAAATGGTCGCAAGTATGGGTAAAATTGCTCCACATTATCAATTATCAGAGACATACAAATTAAAATCACAATGAGATAATACCCCTACCTATTGGAATGGCTGTTATCAAAATGACAAAAGATAATAAATGTTGGTGGGTATCACATAAAAGGGAATCCTGTACACTGCTGGTAGAAATGTAAATAACTCAATAAGAGGTATGGTGTTCCCCTCAAAAGTAACAGCAAAAAGTTTCTTCCAAAATGAAAATAAAACTACTTTATAATCTAGTAATCTCACTATTATGTGCCAATATATTAATACTACTGTTATTTTTACAATAAATTCAATAAGTATGTCAAAGAGAAAAAAAACAAATACCTTTAGAATAATTCTTCTAGCGTTGCGTTGTTCAGTATTATAGCCACATTAAGATTATTATTTTTTGCATTAATTTATTATTATTTTCTTCTGTTTTTGTTATTAAATCATAGCTGTGTACATCAAGCAATCATGGGGTACATTGTGCTGGTTTTATATACAATTTGAAATACTTTCATCAAACTGGTTAACAAAGCCTTCACCTCATTTTCTTAGTTATTGTGTTAAGACATCTATATTCTACACTTAGTAGATTTAACACGTACCCCTGTAAAATGCACCATAGGTGTGGCCCCACCAATTATCCTCCCTCTTCTCTCCTTTCCTCTTAATCTTGGGATGGGTTATAGCATTCATATGGAAGTTTGGGTGCTTATAAATTAGTTTCATAGTAGGGCTGAGTACACCGGATACTTTTTCTTCCATTCTTGAGATACTTTGTTGAGAAGAACATGTTCCAGCTCCCTCCATGTAAACATAAAAGAGGTAAAGTCTCCATTTCTTTTTTAAGGCTGCATAATGTTGCATGGTGTACATATACCACAATTTATTAATCCATTCATGGGTCGTTGGGCACTTGGGCTTCTTCCATGACTTAGTAATTATGAATTGGGCTGCAGTAAGCTTTCTTTTGCAAATCTCTTTGCTATAAAGTGATTTTTGGTTTTCTGGATGTATACCTACTAGAGGAATTGCAGGATCAAATGGCAGGTCTATTTTTAGATCCCTAAGTGATCTCCGAACATCTTTCCAAAAGGAATGTATTAGTTTGCATTTCCACCAGCAGTGCAGAAGTGTTCCCCTTTCTCCACATCCATGCCAATATTTATGGTTTTAGAATTTTGTGATGTGGGCTAATTTTACTGGAGTTAGATGATATCTCAAAGTGGTTTTGGTTTGCTTTTCTCTGATGATTGAGGATGATGAGCATTTTTTCATATGTCTGTAGGCCATGAGCCTATCTTCTTCAGAGAAGTTTCTATTCAAGTCCCTTGCCCACCTTGAGATGGGATCATTTGTTCTTTTCTTGCTAATATGTTTGAGTTCTCTGTGGGTTCTGGTTATTAAACCTTTGTCAGAGACATAACCAGCAAGTATCTTCTCCCATTCTGAAGGCTGTCTGCTTGCTTTACATACTGTGTTCCTGGCTGTGCAGAGCTTTTTAGATTTATCAAGTCCCAGTAGTGTATTTTTGATGATGCTTCAATTGCCCGGGGGTTCACCTCATAAAATATTCACCCAGGGCAATTTCTTCAAGAATTTTCCATGCATTTACTTCTAGTATTTTTGTATTTTCATGTCTTAAGTTTAAATATTTAATCCAGTGAGAGTTAATCTTAGTTAATGGTGAAAGGTGGGGGTCCAGTTTCAGTCTTCTACAGGTCACCAGCCAGTTCACCCAGCACCATTTGTTAAACAGGGAGTCTTTTCCCCACTGAATATTCCTGATTGGCTTATCAAAGATGAAATTTTGATAAGTGTCTGGGTTCATCTCTTGGTTCTCAGTTCTGTTCCATACATCTACCTCTGTTTTTGTGCCAGTACCATGCTGTTTTGATCACTACCAATTTATAGTGTAATCTAAGGTCTGGTAGCATGATTTGTTTTTATTTCTGAGTAATGTCTTGGCTATTCAAGGTTTTTTCTGATTCTATGCAAAACAAAGAATTATTTTTTTGAGGTCTTTAAAGTATGACAGTGGTGCTTTAATAGGGATTGAATTAAATTTGTATATTGCTTTGGGTGGTATGAACATTTTAACAATGTTGATCCTTCCCAGCCATGAGCATGATATATTTTTCCATTTGTTAACATTTTCAGCTATTTCTTTTCTCAGTTTCATAGTTCTCTTTATAGAGATCTTTCATGTCCTTTGTTAGGTAAACTCCCAAATATTTCATTGTCTTTGGTACTACTGTAAAAGGAATAGATTCCTTGACTGTTTTTTAAACTTGACTATCATTGGTATATATGAAGGTTACAGATTTGTGAGTATTGATTTTGTTACCTGAGATGCTGCTGTATTCCTTGATCATTTCTAAGAGTTTTGTAATTGAATCCATGTGGTTTTCTAGATACACAATCATATCATCTGCAAAGAATGAAAGCTTGAGCTCCTCTGTTTCTATGATTGTGATGAGTAAGACTTCCATTATAATGTTAAAAAGCAGTGGCGACAATGGGCAACGTTGCCTGGTTCCTGATCTGAGTGTTAATGATTTTAATTGACCTACATTCTATATGATATTGGCTGTGGGTTTGCTGTAGATGACCTTTATTGGTTTAAGAAATGTTCCTTCTATATTTATTTTTTTAAGTGTTTTGATCATGAAGAGATGCTGGATATTATCAAGCTTTTCTGCATCTATTCAGAGAATCATATGGTCTGTGATTTTTATTTTGTTTATGTGACCAATTATATTTATAGATTTGCATATATTAAACCATCCTTGAAACCCTGGGATAAAACCAACTTGGTCATGCTGTATAATTTGTTTGATGGGATACTGGATTCTGTTTGCTATGATCTTACTGAATATTTTTGCATTTATAGTCATTAAAGATATAGGTCTATGCTTGTCTTTTCTTATTGGGTCTTTTCCTGGTTTTGGGGATCATGGTGATACTTGCTTCATAGAATGTGTTGGGGAGTATTCCCTCTCTTTCTATGCTGTGGAAAAGGTTATGTAATATAAGTACTAGTTCCTCTTTCAAGGATTGGTAGAATTCTGATGTGAAGCCATCTGGTCCAGGACTATTCTTTTTGGGGAGATTTCATATAGTTGATGCTATTTTCGTACTTGCTCAACATTTCTAATTCTTTTTAGGTAAGTCTGGGTAGGTGGTGTGCTTCCAAGTATTGGTCAATTTCTGTCAGATTTTTGTATTTCTGAGAATAGAGATTTTTGTAGTATTCATTAAGAGTTTTTTGAATTTCTGAGGTGTCTGTTATTATTTCACCATTGTCATTTCTGATTGATGAAATCAGGGATTTTAATTTTCTATTTCTGAGTAGGCTAGCCAAGGGTTTATCAATTTTCTTAAACTTTTCAAAAAACAACTTTTAGATTAATTGATCTTTTGAATAATTCTTTTGTTTTCAATTTCATTTAATTCAGCTCTAATTTTGGTTATTTCTTTTGTTCTGCTGGGTTTGGGGTTGGAATATTCTTCCTTTTCTAGTTGTTTGAGATTTCCCATTAAGTTGTTGACTTCCTCTCTTTCTGTTCTCTTAAGGAGGGCTTGCAGTGCTATAAATTTTCCTATTAGGGCTCCCTTGCAGTATTCCAGAGGTTCTGATAATTTGTGTCTTCATTATCATTCTGTTCCTAAAACTTATTTCCTTCTTAATCTCATCTTTGACTCAGCTATCATTCAGCATAAGGTTATCTAGTTTCCATGTCTTTGTATGAGTATGCAGATTCCTGTTATTGGTGAGTTCGACTTTTATTGGATGAGGATTTGAGAAAATACATGGAAAAATTTCTATTCTTTTAAATTTATGGAGGTTAGCCTTGTGACCTAAGATGTGATCAATTTTGGTGGATGTTCTATGCACTGAGGAAAAGAATGTATATTCAATTTTGTTAGGCTGAAATGTTCTGTAGATCTCTACTCAATTCAATTATTGTATGATGAAGTTTAAGTCCAAAATTTGTTTGCCAACACTGCCAAAGGGGTATAAAATCTTGGACTACAATAGTGCTGGAGGAAATCAAGTTGCTCATGTAAGTTAGAGTCTCTCTTACAAATTGAGGAGCATTTTGGTTGGGTGCATAAATGTCAATATTTGATATCTCATCATGTGAAGTGTTTCCCTTAACAAATATGAAGTGACCATCATTGTCTTTACTTACTTTTGTTGGTTTAAAGCCTAATGTATCTGCAAATAAAATTGAAACCCCTGCTTTTTTCTGTTTTCCCTTCACAAATATGAAGTGACCATCATTGTCTTTACTTACTTGTGTTGGTTTAAAGCCAAAGATATCTGCAAATAAAATTGCAACCCCTGCTTTTTCCTGTTATAGATGTCCATCCCTTCTCCCTGAGTCTATATTTATCCTTTAAGATAAGATGAGATTCCTGTATGCAGCAGATATCTGGCCTGAGTTTTTGTATCCAGTCAGGCAATCCGTGCCTCTTTAGCAGACAATTTAAGCCATTCATGTTAATTGAGAGTATTGATAAGCCTAGTGGTATTTTTGCAGTCAAGTTTTTCAAAAGACCAGTGGAACTTTTTAATGCTTTTACCACTGTGAAAGTTAGATTTTGATCAATAATTTCTAAGTTAGTTTACTTTGGTGGTAGAGCATTGTGGTAGCCATTATGAAGCATGGATATGAGAATATCTTGAAGAGTTGGCTTACTTATGGCAAATTTCTTCAATGTGTGAATGTCATTAAAGTATTTGACTTCTCCATCATAAATGAAACTCAGTTTAGCCGGATACAGAATCCTGGGCTAAAAATTTTTTTGTTTTAGGAGATTGAAGGCTGATGACTATCCTCTTTTGGCTTGAAAAGTTTCAAAAGAAAGATCTGCAATCATTCTAATATTCTTCTCCTTGTAGGTTATTATTTTCTTACATCTGGCTGCTTGCAGGATTTTTCTCTTTCATATTAACTTTGGCAAAGTTAATTACAATGTGTCTAGGGGATGCTTACTTTGGATTGTGTCATGCTGGGGTTCTGAAACTGTCTACTATCTGAATTTCAGAATCTCTTGCCATGTTTGGAAAGTTTTTCTCTAACATCTCTTGGAGTAGAGGATCTGTGTCTTTCAGATCATTCTCATCACCTTCAGGAATTACAATAAGGTGAACATTTGCTTTATTGGAGTGGTCCCACATCTCTCTCAGGGAATGATCTGTCTTTGCTCTCCATTTCTCTTCATCTTTGAGCATTTGGAGTGTTCAAAAGCTTTGTCTTCAAAGACCGAGATCCCTTCTTCTGTCTGATCCATCCTATTACTGAGGGATTCAGCTGTATTTCTCAGGTCTTTGAGGGATGTAAATTCTTGCCTCAATTTTCAAAATCTTTGGGGATTTTATCTTTGATTTCATTGAATTTTTGAGACAAGTTTTGAATTGCTCTTTGAACTTCGAATTCCAATTTTATATCAATTCTGTTAATCTTATTTGCTATCCAAATTCTGAACTCAATTTCTGACATCTCAGCCATTTGTTTATGAATGGGATCTTCAGTTTCATCTCTTTTGTCATACCTTGGGGGAATTGATTTACTCTGGTTATTCATTTTGCCCGAGTTTTTCCACTGAATCCACCCCATGGCTATTTTTCACCATTTGTTTAGAGATGCTAGTAAGGTAGAATTAAATTGAGGACTCCTGGAGATGTAGTTAACCAGCCCTTTGCCAGAGTGTTGGGACTGGTGACTGAAACTTTTTCTCTATGGCTTTACCAAGGTCTCATTCAGTACCACAGCCTGAGACTCTGGGGACCTGGTTGGTATGATAGGGCTAGTTAGGTCTGTCTTGTATTTAGCTAGACTTTGACTAATCCTAGTGGATCAGTGATTTTAGTTTGAAATCTCAGCTGTGGAGGAATACAAGCAATTATTATGCCCTGCCACCCGGTGGCAATAATTTGGAGAGAAGAATCAGACCCTCCCTCTACAGCACAACCAGGGTATAACCATGGAAAGTCCCCAAGTGACTGGCCCAGATCAAGAGTTTCAAACCAATTATCCTGGATAGCACAAACACAGATAAAGTGGGAGAGTTTAAAAGGTCTCCAACAACTAGACAGCAGGAGTCCACTGGCAGCTCAAGTGTGACTTGCTCCAGTGATCTGTGGAGTCAGAAAGGCCCATCCAGCAAAAAGAATTATTCCAAAAGGGCTGGTGTCTCTTTTCCCACTTTGCATCACTGTCACTACCAGTCACTGGTTACCCCACAGGGCTGCAGCCCAGCTAATACTCTAATACTCTAGTATACCAGGTATTTGAACCTAAGTCAAAGAGACCAGACCATTTCACTGCGCAATCTACAATCAGGAGGAGTTCATGGCTCATTCCCTCAGGTGACCATTGCAAATTGGGGAGTACTCCACCTGCATCTGTACCCAGCCGTAGGTTACTGTGGAGGAGTGTGGTTCTTTCCCTCAGAGACTGCAATCTCTGCCTTGCCCACACTCCACCTCTGGAACCCCTGCAGGTCACATCAGGTTCTCTCATGTTGCACAGAATTGGGGAGGTGTCTCTCTCAAAATTGAACCTAGTGGGATGGACCATCAGGTCCCCACCACTGTCAGCAGTGGTGCTGCCACTGTCGGGGGTGGTGCCACAGGTCTAGGGGACTGCTATGCACAGGTCACAGGAACTGAGCTGGGAGCTGGAGGGCATTGCCACCAACCACTCAGGTTGCAGGAGCTGGGCACAAAACCAGAGGGCATAGCCACTGGGTGCTGGCCACACGGGTCAGGAGATGGGTGAGAGGGGTGCCAGTGGCAGAGGGTCCCACACTATGCTCTTTCCAACACAGGGCAAATCTCTCTCCCTTATGATTCCCTGCTTCTATTAAAGTTATAGTTTCAGCACAACTACCCCACAGCCCATGAGATGCTTTGTCCTAGAAAAAATATGCCAGACATTCTGGATTCTGCAGGGGGGAGTCTTCCAGACCTCCAAGAGAGGGAAAAGGGGTGAATTTGGAGTTCAGAAAGGTAGGGAGAATATTAGTTCAACTATTGTCCCAGGCAAGAGCCTCCTAGGGCTTGCAGAGGTATCTCTCTGTGGAGAGAGTCCTGGCCCTCAGTTGTTCTCTCCCTTTTGGTGAAACAAAAGGTCCTATGTTTATTAATTGCCTCAAGTTGCTCTCATGAGAGGGGGAGGGGAAGGATTCCCGTCTCTTTGGTATGGGTTTTGTACCTGAAATTTGTTTCCTTGGAGTCCCAGCTTGCCTCAGCACAGGTGATGTGAACCTATCAATCCTCTCTCTCAGCTCAGTTCCCAATCTTCCACTTTATTGGGTTGGTTCTGGCCATTATTTCTCCCTCTGGATAGGAACCTCTGCTGAAAGCTGGCTTCAGTCCACCATCTTGCCTATTCCTCACAGTTATTATTTTTTATCAGTGTCCTAAACACATCACGGTAAATTTCACTTTAAAGAGCTCATTTAGTCCTTCATGCTACTAGTGCATGTCATTTGAATTTTTGGTACAGTTCTGTGAGTGATGACATCTTTTTAAACAAGTCCCAAAGAGAACATATCTCACTTGCTGCCTACTATACCACAAATCCAGATAGCTGCCTTGTTACTGATTTCTGATGAAATATTAAATTAATTAGCAAGTTTAATTTTAACATTTATTTACTGTAATGATGTAAAAGTCTTAATACTATTAAAGGTAAAATTTTAATCTGATATTAAAATTGATTTTTGGGTATGGTCTTAGAACAAAGTTGACATGAATCCCTTTAAGTGTGCAGCAAAAATGTCTGAATGTTACACTTAGTTTTTTCATGTTGTAAGAAATGCATTTAAAAACCCATGTGATAGGGGATAAGACCTCTGGGACCTTATATTTCACTTATAAAAGACAGGCTGTTATACCTATAAATTTTTCTCTCTGGAACTGACAACCAAGGTCCCAAAGCCTTTTTCCCCCTTCCCTGAAGATTTTTTTTTAATGCAATTCCTACAGCAGATTAGATTATATCCTTTACAAGAATTGTTCAACCATTCATTCATATAAGAGAGACAGCCAGACACCTTGCCTACTGCCATAGAATTAGAAAATTTAAATGTGAAGTCACAAAATAATACAGTTTTGAACATTTTGATAAAAATAATTTCAAAGAAAATCACTATGTTACTACATAATAGAATATGAACATGCCATGCATCTAATTTCAAATGCAAAAATACGAATTTTTTTGATAAAAATAATTTGAGCTAGTAGGCTTTTAATGGTTTCAGAAAAAAAATCCTGATTTTTGCTCAATGTTTGTGTAGTTTTATGCAGACAATCAATAAATTATACTTTTATAGTTTGAATATAGTTAATAAATCATAGGTTTACACATAAATATGAGAAAAAAGCATAGAAATGATTTTTATTTTTATTATAATAAAGGCCATTGAAGATTAGTCAACTAATGTTGTTAGAGAAATCTACTTAAATAGCATTAGGTATTCAACTTTATATACCTTTGGTTTATTAAAATGCAGTATTTAATTCTACCCTTTCCCCTCCTCTCCCCCCATTCCTTCCCTTCCATTTTTCTTTCTACTTATACAAGGTAGATCCAAAGGATCTCAACCCAAAATGTATTTTCAAAAAAGAAGGTATACTTACTCCGCTTATATATTTTTTCAAATGAAGATTATTAACTCCTATGACTTTCATTTATTTCTATTTTTCTATATGAGAATAATTTGTGAGGTAAATATTTTGTCCCCCAATAGTAACACTGAATGACAACAGAAGTTAAACATAAGACACTATTAAGTATTACAATGTTTAGTGTTTCAACAATGAGAAAACTGAATTTTTGGTACAAGTCCAGCAAGTCCCTGAATAATGTAATTTCATTCTTAAGCTAATGAGAAAAAAATCAATTTCTGTCTGGAACCATTGTCTGTTTGGAGCTTGAATGTTCTCCTTATGTCTGCATGGGTTTACTCTAGAGAGAAGAATTCTCCAACATCCTAAATCTGTGGACATTAGATTCATTGGCATGTCTAAATGGTCCCAGTGTGACTGTGTGTGTGCACGCATGCAGCCTGGGATGGAAGAACATCTTGATCCTGGCCAAAGCTGGCTCCTGCTTGGTGCCCTGAGATGTCTTATTAGGCTCTGGTAATCCAAAACCCTGAAGTGGAATAAGTGGGTTGGAAAATGAAACAGAAATGATTGTCAAGTAAAAATGCCTAAAGTAGAGAATAATCATGCAAATGCATGAGACTAAACAACACAGAACAAAATGATTCAGTGAGCCAGCCATGTTTTTTGTTATTTATTTTTGAGCTGCATGGTAGCAGGAAGTGAACATTAAAATTTTTGCTTTCAAATATTTCTTCATTGATTTAACATACTATCACTTGACTACCTTTATTCACCAATTAAGTAAATTTGAGTAAATAACTATCTTACTTCTGGTTATAAATAATTCTAAGTGTATGTATAGCTCACATTTATTTCAGTGTTTAATACTAACTTCTTTTGGATCTTTATTCAGAAGTTTGCTGATAATTCTGTGACCATAAATATGTCATAAGAACTTAACTCTTGTTTATATAAATTATCCTATGGTAAAACTGGTTAATTTTTTTTGCAGTTTCCAATAACTTATTGACAATACTATATGAAAATTTACTGTAGTTATAATTTGAATTTTTATCTTTTCTTACCACTAAAGGACCAAAAACTAATATTAACTATATGGTGAAAATTAAAGGATGTCGAGATGCCGAGATGCTAATAGGAAAATGTTACTAAGGTTTTCTTGTAAAATATTTTTTGGTATTTGGTAACCGTTTTTATTTATATGTGACCATGGTACTGATACCGGACAGGTGGTGCTGCAGCCTGCTCAGCTGAGTGGGGCTGGAGGACCTGTTGCCTCTGTCTTGGCAGTGTTGGTGGCAGCAGCCAGCAGAGGAACCAGCAGGCTGGAGTGTAGGCACCAGAGGCTCCAGTAGGGACCTGACACAAATAGGGAAGACACTGGCACCTCCTTTTCCTCCAGTGCATCCCTGATTGGTCTGTTTTCAAAACCTGCTCCTGATTGGTCTGTTTTTAAGACCCGAAAGCTCATTGGACAACTGCCCCTATATAACCCCCTAAGCAGAGAGCCCAAAGCAGATCCCTGCAGACCATTGAGGGAGAGAAGAGAAGAGGAAGAGCTGTAACACTTGGATCCTGCTCTCCAAGGAAGTTTGGGTCTTTGTAAGAGCTGTAACACTTACATCCTGCTCTGTAAGGAGGTTTGGCTCTTTGTAAGAGCTGTAACACTTGTATCCTGCCCTGGAAGGAGGTTTGGTTCTTTGTAAGGGCTGTGACACTTGTATAAAACCTATCTTATCCTGCTTTGCAAGGTTTGGCTCTTTGTAAAAGCTGTAATACCTGTTAAAGAAAACCTAACTTACTATCCATCCTGTGGTCCATCGATTCATTCCTCGAATCCTCAAAACTAAGAGCCTGGAAGTCCAATATCAAAAGTCCAGTATCAGTACTTCCACAAAACAGAGACATAGACCTACAGAACAGAGTAGAGAAATCAGAGATAAAACCATAACTCATATTTCCATCTGACTTTTGATAACACGGACAAAAACATACATGAGGGAAAAGAATCCCTATTCAATAAATGGTGCTGGGAAAACTGGATAGCCACATGTAAAAGATTAAAATAGAATCTGCACATTTCACCATAAACTAAAATTAATTCACAATGGATTAAAAACTAAAATCTAAGGCAGGAAACTAGAAAAATTCTAGAAGAAAATACTGGACAAGTCTTATATATATTGACTTAGGGAAATAATTTTTGAAGATGATCCTAAAAATGATCACAGCAACAAGCAAAAATAAACAAATTTAAAAGTTTCTGCATAATTAAGGACACATTCAGTAGAGTAAATAGACAACCTACAGAATTCAAGAAAATATTTTCATGGTTTTTTTTTTTTTTTTTTTTTTTTTTGAGACAGAGCCTCAAGCTATCCCCCTGGGTAGAGTACCATGGCATCACAGCTCATAGCAACCTCCAACTCCTGGGCTCAAGCAAGTCTCCTGCCTCAGCTTCCCAAGTAGCTGGGACCACAGGCACCCGCCACAACGCCTGGCCATTTTTTGGTTGCAGCCATCATTGTTGTTTGGCGGGCCGTGGCTGGGGATTCAAACCCGCCACCTTAGGTGTACGTGGCTGGTGCCTTAGCCAATTGAGCCACAGGCGTTGAACCATATTTTCATGTTTTATCCAATAAAGGGATGGTAACCAGAATCTACAAATTTTTCAAGAAAACCAGCAAGGAAAAAAAAAATCAAACTGCCCCATTAAAAAAATGGGTGAAAGACATAAACAGAAACTTTGCAAATGAAGATAATCAAAAGTCCAATAAACATATGAAAAATGCTCCACATCTCCCGTTATCATAGAAATGCAAATCAAAATCACAATGAGATACCACCTAACTCCAGGGAGAACGGTTCTAATCAAAAGTTCCCCAACAACAGTGCTGGCATGGCTTTGGAGAGAAAGGAACACTGTTGGTGGGACTGCCAATTAGTACAACCTCTAGGGAAAGAAGTATGGAGAACCTTAAAGAACTATCATTTGATCCAGCAATTCCCCTACTAGGTGTTTACCATGAGGACAAAACAAAACAAAACATATTTTATAATAAGTATAATTGCACACAAATGTTTATTACAACACAATTCACAATCACAAAATGTGGTAACAACCCAAATACCCATTAATACATGTAATGGATTAATATATGTGCTATATGCACAAAATGGAGTAGTACTCAGCAATAAAATGGTTTATCTAGTATCTTTGGTTGCAACCTGGATGGAACCGGAAACTATCTTGCTAAGTGAAACATTACAGGAGTGGAGGAGTGGAAAAACAAATACCATATGTACTCAGTACCTAAATTGGAACTAGTTGATATGTCTCCCCTACAACTCTTTTAGGTAGGTACAGTACTATTATTTCTTTGGTGAAGGTGAAGAAGATGCACAAAATGTAACTAACTCTTCCAAGTCACAGAGCTTATAAATGGGAAATTCAGAATTTCCCTACAAGCTCTTAATTGATATGCTTGAGAATTGCCTAAGCCCAAGAGCTGGAGGTTGCTGTGAGCTGTGATGCCACGGTACTATACCAAGGGCAACAAAGTAAGGCTCTGTCCTAAAAAAAAATTTTTTTAAAAAGTTACTAATTTTCTCTCTTTATAGTCTGGGTTCTGGCTCTGACAATCAGACATACTCATCATGGATTTTTATCTAGCAAGTAGTGAGAATGGGAAATAGAATTGAAATTAGTATTTTGTGTTGAAGGATGGCTGAGTTCTTATGGTGGCAGTTTTATGGTAAGAAAATGATTTGATTTGTAAATATTCCTCTTAGAAGTAAAAGTCTTTTAGAATATCAAAGAACAAAATTTTGTAGAGTAGAGTGAAATCTAACTTGGTTTATATAAACGTAATCATTCTTGGTCTGGAAAAGTGAATTCAACTTTGATGCAGTACATAGAGTTACTATAGTAGAGTCTTTTACCAAATTCTAGGAGTCCATTCATAGGCTGAAGTCCCCTTACTAAGTGAGAAGACAAATACTCTTGAGAAAGACATCCAAAATCAGTCATAAACACAACCTATGAAACATCTACTACCTTTCCCCAGAGGGATTTGTATACAGAGAAAGAAAAATAACCAGACCTCATGAGGATTTTTGTAATCCATTTCCCAGTATCTTGAATGCTACTACAGTTCACCAGAAAGAGCATTGATAGACAGCAATGATATATAATTTTTTTTGAGAGAGAGACAGATTCTTGGTCTGTTATGATAAAACTCCTGGACTTATGCAGTCTCCTTACCTCAACCTCTGGCATAGCTGGGACTACTGGTGCATACCACTATACCTGGCTTATTTTTTAGATAAATTGATTTTTAACATAGGTCCTATTTTAGGTATAACACATAGGATACATGTGATGTAGTATTTCATTATTTCTTATATATATTGTTAGACTAGGAATACTCGGTTGCTACCACAACCCCTAATACTTTTTTTCTAGTACCATTTTTTAAAAAGACTTTCCTTCCCCCTTGTCTTAGAGTTTCCTCTTTACCAAAGATCAGTCCACAATGTTTGTGAGGATCTGTCTGATTAATCTGGCTCATGGTAAGCCTTGAAAGCAAGTAGACTCTGTTGTTCAACTTTATTCTTAGTAAGTATTGTGTTGGTTATTCTGTCTTTTGCTGTTCCCTATAAACATTATAATCAGTTTGTCAATGTCTATAAAATAGTTTCCTTGGATTTGAATTAGGGTGGCATTGATAGATGCCAATAGATCAAATTGGAAAAAATTATATTTCAAAAATATTTAGACTTCTAATTCAAAACAAAAACTTTTCTTCAGATTTTTGATTATTTTTTCCCAGTTTTGTAGTGTTCAGCTAAATAGATTTATATACTTTTCACTAGATTTGTACCTAAGTATTTTAATTTTTTTGGTGCTGAAGCAAATAGTTATTTTAAAATTTCATATTGCACATGTTCATTGTTTCGTTTTTAGGAAAGTAATTGACTTTTGTTAGTTAATTTTGTAATTTCTGTATTATATTTGCTCATTAGTTCTATGAGCTTTTCTTTTTTATTATTTCTTGAAGCTTTCTGTACAGATAATCATGTCATCTGTGAATAAGGACAACTCTATTTCTCCCTTTTGAATATCCATATTTCCTTTGCTTGACTTACTGATTAGCTGATACTTCCCATTCAGTGTTAAATAAGAATAGTGAGAAAGACATTGTTAAATTGTTCTTGTTCTTAGGGAGAAGCATTCTTTTTGCCACTTTCACATACTATGGTAGGGTAAGTTTTTATAAATCACCCTCATCAAATTTAATAATTTCTTCTTTATTCTCAGTATACAGAGACCTTCCTTTTATCTGTGTTTTGTTTTATCTTGAAGGGTGTTCGATTGGGCCAATTACTTCATATACATGGACCTTACTTAGAATAATCATGTGATTATGTTCATAAGGCGGATTATGTGGATTGATTTTTAAACAATGAATCAGCCTCACATAAATTGGAAAATTCTCATTGGGCACTCAGTTCTGATATATAATTGTTTTATGTATTATAAGATTCCACTTGCTAATGTTTTGTTGATCATTTTTGCATCTATGTTCGTGAGACATTTGGGCTGTAGATTTCCTTTTTAGTAACGATGTTACCTTATTTTAGTCTTGGAGTAATGCTGACATGCTAGAACAAGTTAGAATTTTTTCTACTTTTATTTTGTGAAAGGAATTGTAGAACATTGGTATGATTTCTTCATTAAATGTTTGGCGTAATTCACCAGTTAATCATGTCATCATTTTTTTTTTTACTTAATTAATTTTAAATGACTTAAATAACATAGGCCTAATATTAATGATTTTACCTGGTATAGGTTTTGGTGGCATGTGTCTTTGAGGAATTGGTCCACATTTTTCTAAGTTATTAAATATTCGGGCAAAGACTTTATATTATAACTTTATATTATATTCTAATTTTAATGTCTGTGATTCAGTAGTAATGACCCTTCTTTTAGTTCTACTATTAGTAATTTAGTTCCTCAGTCCTAAAGGGTTTGTCAATGTACGTAATCTTTTCAAGGAATCAGTTTTTATTTCCTAATTTTCTCCATTGCTTTTTTCTTTTCAAATTTCTCTGATTTCTGGTCTTTTATTTCTTTTATTCTACTTGCTTTACATTTGTATTTCTCTTCTTGCTCCAGTCTTCTAAAATAAAAGCTTAGGTTACTGATTTTAGAGCTTTCTATTTTGTAACATATTCATTTAGTGCTGTACATCGATCTCGCTTAAGGACTGCTTTACCGCATCTCACTTAAATTGACAATTTTTATTTCCAATTACATTTAGTTATAATATTTTTAAATTTTTTTCTGAGACTTATTTTTAAGGCACTAGTTGTTTACCAGTTTTGTGTTTAATTTCCAAATATTTTGAGGTTTCCATCTATCTTTGTGTTATTGAACTCTAAATTTAATTTCCTTGTATCTGAGAGCATGCTTTGCATTATTTTTATTGTCTTAAATTTATTTAGATGTATTTTATGTCTCAGAATGTGGTCTGTGTGAGTGAATATTCCTGGCATCTTTAGAAGAATGTGTGTCGTGCTATCGGCTAGTCTATAAATATCAGTTAGATTGTATAGTTTCTTAGTGCTGTTTGAGTCAACATTATCCCTATTATTACTATTTTCTTGACATTCTTTTTCTGTCAGTTATTGACAGGTAGGTTTTGAAGTCTACAACTGTAATAGTATGTTTGCTCATTTTTTCCATTCGTTCTACCAGGTTTTGCCTCATAAATTTTGATACTATGTTGTTAGGTATATGGACATTTAGATTGGCCCCTTTATCACTTGGTAGTTTTCTGTTTCCGTCATAAGAGTTTTCCTGTTCTAATGTCTACAATATCTTAATTTAATAAGGCTATTCAAACTTACTTTTGACTATTACTATTATTGTATATCTTATCCCTTTCATTATTTTTAACCTATTTGAATCCAAGTATTTAAAGAGGGTTTCTTTTGTGTAACATACAATTGATTTTGTCTTATATACTCTCACAATCTCTGCCCTTAAATTGGCATATTTAGACTATTCACACTAAAAGTGTTCACTGTTTTAGTTTAACTAATATCCACTGTTTTTGTAATTGCTTTATATTTGTTGGATTTTTCTTGTTCACGTCTCTCCGTTTTTCCTGATTTTTGTAGTTTTAGTGCAGTACTATAGAGAATTAATATTTTTCTCCTCTCTCCTCACTTTAAAAATTTTATTAGTTGACATTGAATTTTAGGTGCACATTTTAACTAATATAAATCCATCCTCAAATACCACTATGCCATTTCACAGGTAGTGAACTTACCTTAGAACAAGTATTTCAATTTTCTTTTTCCTGCCATAAATTACATTATTTTCTTTCATTTTAAATTCCCATGCACAATAATGATATTGCTGTTACTATTACTGTAAACAAATAGTATCTTTTAGATCAATTAAGGATAAAAATTAAATATTGTATTCATCCTTATTACTTTTCTGACATTCCTTATTTTTTTTTTGTAAATCTAAATTTCTGGTCCATGTTATTTTCTTTCTCTCTGAAGAATTTCTATTAACATTTCTTAGAAGGTGGACCTACTAGCAATAAATGTTTTTAGGCATTTTGGGGAGGGGGCATGTTCTGATATAGTCTTCATTTCTTCTTCTGTTCAAAAGGGTACTTACCGAATAGAAAACTCAAGAAATTTGGTTATTTTTTCCACCACATTTAATATTGTATTCCACTCTCCTCTCGTTAACATGGCTTCAAATGAAAAGTCCAGTGCAATTCTTACAGTTTTTCATATGGCTTCTTTAAAAATTTTTTAAAAACTTTAGTTCCAAGTAGTAAAGTTCTATTACCAAGTGTAGTTTTTGTTGTTGTTTTTGTTTTAATTATTTTTATTCTGTTTATTGTTCTAGCTTTCTGAATCAGTGATTATGTGCCTTTTATTAATTTTGGAGGATTCTCAGTCAGAATCACCTTAGATATTCTTTGTATTTCATTCTATCTTTTACTTTTGGTATTCCAGTGATAGTCACGTCATGATTTTTGGAATTGCCTAAGGGTTCTTTAATCCACTGATTTTTTTAATAAATTATTTTCAGAAATTCATCTGAAAATTCAGTTTTGCTTCTTAAAATAATGTAGATATTTGTTGCCTATGAACATCTTTAAAAATAATGATGCAAGAAAGACTTTTTCCAGTTTAACCAAAACTAATAATATTTATCATGTGAAAATAAACCTAATGTCCACTGTGGCAGCCAAATTCTAAGATACCCTAATGATTGCACCTCCTTATATTCATTGTGTAATCATTCCTTTTGTGTTATATGGTCTAGCAACTTGCTCCTCATCAATGAAAAAGAGCAAAGATAATGTGATGGCCCTTCCATGATGGGGCTACCTAAGATAGTGACTAACATTATTACAGACTCTCTTATTACCTTGATAAAGCACGTTTTTGTGTGAAAGAGTCCCGTAAGGCAAGAAACCAAGTGCTACCTCTTGCTCACTGCCTGTGCAAAACTGAGGCCCACATTCCAGCAACCTAAAGGAGCTGATATGAGCCAAAAACCATGTGAGCTTGCAGGTCTATCCACCCCCAGCTGGATCCTAATTGAGAGTTATCACTTGGTGCACACCTTGGAGCTTGACTTGTGAGGGATTCTGAAGCAGAGGGTCCACTTAAGCTATGCCCGGCCTCCTGACCTACAGATGAAAAAATAAATGGGCCTTGTTTTAAGCCACTATTTTTGTAGTGATTTGGTATATAGCAGTAGATAACTATGAACCCACAAATCAGAGATTGATCAACTTTGGAATAGCTAGCTAATTAAATATTACTGAAAACTAAAAAGAAATGCACTTATGATGCATACAAAATCATATCTACATGATTTCTAAATATTAAGTGAAAATACAAAAGAATGTAATGATAGACTTTAGAACAGTGAAGATATGGGACAAGCATTGATTAGAAAGGGAGATGAGGTATCTTTCTGGTACTTTGCTGTACCTTGTTAGAGGAGTTTGCATTACGAGTGCAAATGCATTGCTCAAAACTTATTGAGCTGTACCCTTTACATGTGCACATTTGTTTGTTCAGTGAAAATAAAGTATATAAAAGAGTATATAAAAGAAAATTATATGAGTATATAAAAGAAAATTAAATTATATAAATTGTGAGTTACTGACTACATAGCAGTGGAAAGGACAAGGAAAATTCCTGCCTTTGTTGAGTATATAGAAGTAAAGAGGATAATTTAAAATAATCAAAAGAATTATATATTTTTAAAATGAGAAGTAAAGAGTTCTATGACTGTCCAAAAACTTGATTGTGTCT
This sequence comes from Galagoides demidoff, assembly GCA_963574575.1. Lineage (NCBI taxonomy): Eukaryota > Metazoa > Chordata > Mammalia > Primates > Galagidae > Galagoides > Galagoides demidoff. The sequence goes on along the minus strand of CAUYQV010024388.1, from coordinate 5,586 downwards.
TACTTTTTCTTACTGTCAAATACTCACATTTTCCTCTGCAAATTATTATTGTCTTGTTCACGTCTTGCTATCAGTTACAACCACTGGTTTAAATACGAATTTTACATCCTAGATTTTATTTCTAATTGTAAGAAAAGTTGGATATTACCAAGTCTAGCCTTTTAATGTACATTTTGGAAATTCTTTTATGTTTCTGGACTATGTTGGGGCACAAGATTTATATTCACCATTGGCTGTGATGTGAATTTTCATAAATTTCACGATTTGAAAGCAAAGGGATGGTCATCACCTTGATAATGAGGAATTCTTAGTAGAGCTTTATTTTGGAATAGGAGTTATTTATTCACAAGAGTCCTTTGCACATTTTCTGTAGTTACATAGTGAACAGCAGGTCTCTTTTTTTACTAGGCATTAATTTACCACATGAAGAAAAACAAATCAACTATCACAAAACAAAATATCTAAGTTCTCAATAATTGATTCTTACTTGTACTCTGAAGTTGTGTCCATTTGTAGTATTGAAACTTCCTGAAAGAAAAAGCAGTTGCTATTTAAACAACTGTTATATAAATGCTAGCACCTTAAATTCTCATTTAATAAACCATTTCCTAATGTAATAATGCAGTTGCTTTATTAGGTGACTATGGCTTTTTTTATAAGCTTTGTTTCTTCTTTTTCTATTAAAATACAAAAGGGAATTGCTTTCATTTATTTTACTCTTTTTTTCTGCATACCGTTTCTCCTTCATACCATAATTATCTTCAAATGAGACACTTGAATTCTTCCACCATTTACTTTAATAGTTTTAATTTGACTCTAAAAACTTAAGCCAGTTTTATGTGAAATATTTATATTTGTTTTTTATTTTAATTTTCCTCACCTGAGAAGTGTCAGCATCTCTTAAATTAAAAAAAAAATTATTTAATTCAGTCATGATCATATGCTTATATTCTTTTCAGTTAGCCAATCAAACTATGGATTCTCTTTATTAAATACGACTTATATGAGGAGGCCCCATTCTCTTAAAAATGTTACTTTATATTTAGACACAGTATTTTCACAAAATATATCACAGATTTTTTAGATGTCATTTATGTGTATAAATATTTGTACCATCAATTGGATGATCTGTTTTACTTTTATTATGGATCTTTTCATTGTAATCTAACTGGTATGTTTGTATAACAAACACTCGTATGTTATGGAATTTTTCTCTTTGTTATACTATTGAATGTGTATTACCAATATTTAAAGCAATTATTTTCATTCACAGGAGTTTGTATATTCCCTAATCACAACTGAGTTCTTATGTCCTCTGATCAAATGAAGTTTTTTTGAGGCTGTTTTCTCTTTTGATGTATTTGGTTAGATCATAACCAATGATGCACATTTTCACAATTATTAACACAGTGACTATCAACAATTTTTCATCTACACAGCATTTTGTCATCATTAACTTCTGTAAAATGTTCACAGATATCTGAATTTAACTTGTAGAGGACAAGGAGAACTGATGTGAACTTGAGGCTCATGCTGTCTGTTGTATCATGACGAATAAAGTGCTTAGTTTCTGGGCCAGGAGTCTTGTGGCTTATTTCACCATTGATAAAGCAGTGGGCAGGCAAAATTGTGATCTTGCAAGAAGGGTAAAATCTCAGAGTTTCTAATTCCTGACATTTATAAACAGAAAGATTACAGAATCTTCTCTAACATACCCAAAATGTGTCTTCTTTATTTTGTAGAAGTCAAATTAGGCTGTCAATAGAAATAAACTAGCTTGTTTACAAAAAAAAAAAGAAGAAGAAGAAGAGAATGAAAGAATGAGCAAATGAACAAATTCAGTAGTAGAATTCCTGGACCAAATGATAGCTCTACTTTTAGTTCTTTGAGAAATTTCTATATTGCTTTATTTAGAAGTTATAAAAACTGACATTCCCACCAACAGTGTGTAAGAGTTTCCTTTTTTCTGAAATTGGTCATAAACACTCTTACCACCAGCACCTCTGTTGGCTCCTATCTGTAAACATGATCTCCTGGCCTGAGGTCAGGCCACAGAGCCCAATGCAACAACTGACATCAAAAGTGCACAATACTTGGGACAATTTACTACCATCCCAACAAATTTTGCCCACACCATGCAGTCTTCCCAGGAGCTTCAGATCCCATGTACCCTCCTGGTATACCTCTAATGTACCCTACACCCAGAAAGCCACCAGAGGCCCAAAAATCACTGTACCTAGAACCATTCACATAGGTGTAGGCAAATGCCACCCAGGTCACAAGGATAGTCATGCTTAGCCTGTCATACTGTCACCAATACCTGAAGATATGTGCATATGGCATTTTAGTCTCCACACATTTTCATCTCAGCCTCTATTTTTCTTTTTGTTATACTATTAAACTCCCTAACACATTGGGTGAACCACCAATGCAAGTAGTACTGTAAATGGACAAAAAACAAACAAAAAACCCCCGAGATTTCATGAATTCATATACCCAGATGCAAATTCAAATGGCCAACTCAAGCAATATCACAGTCACATCTACGGGGGCATCCCTTCTCTACCAACAAAAGTAAATTCAGAAATAAGAAGTGACTGCTATACCAGAAGCACAGAAATCAATGTAAAGACTCAGGAAATATGAGAAAGCAAGTTAATACAATACTCTCAAAAAACAACCCTGGGAAAATTGGAATGTCTGGTGGAGAAGAATAAAATAGATTCCTATTTGTCATCTTACATAAAAATCAACTCAACTTAAATGAAATATTTAAATGTAAGTCATGGGTCTAGAAAAATAGTAGCAGGCAACTTAGGGAAAACTTTTCTGGACATTCGTCTAGGAAAATATTTATAACTAGGTCTCCCAAAGCACAAATAACAAATCAAAACTGGACAAATAGGACTTATTAAATTGAAGGGCTCTCTCATGGCAAATGAAATCATCAACAGCAAAAATAGACGAAGTGTGTAATAGGAGAAAATAGTTGCAAACTAAGTATTTAACAGGAGACTCATTCATAAAATATGCAAGGAACTCAACAACAACAAAAAATAATCTCATTATAAAGAAGAGGAAAAAACATGAATACATACTTTTCAAAAAACCTACAAATGGCCATGAAATATACAGAAAATTCTCACCCCCACTAAACATCATAGAAATGCAAATTAGACCACAAGGAAATATGAACTTCTTTCCAGCAGAATGAATATTAGTAAAAAAAGAGAAAATAGCAGATATCGGTGAAGAAAAGGGGAAACGCTATACACTGTTGGTGGGATTGTCAGTTTGTACAACCGCTAAATATAACAATATGGAAATTTCTCGAAAGAACTAAAATAGACCAATTTTTTGACCCAGGTACTCCACTACTGGGTTTCCACCTAAGGGAGAATAAGTCAACAGATCAAAAAGCTACCTGTATTTGTACATTTGTTGCAGCACTATTCCCCCAGATATGAAAGCAACTCCAGTGTCTATCAAATAAGAAATGGATAAAGAAAATGTGATTTATTTATACTGCAGCAGTCAAGGAACAGTGGCAAGAACCTGTGTGATCCCAGAGCTTAGACATCTTATTTGGTGTTCCCCTCCAAGGAGAAGGATATGAGGGGCTGGAGAGCCAGCTTTCTTCCTTACTCTCCTTCACTCCTCTACCGGTTGCAGCCAGGAGAACATTTTAAGTGGAGAATTTGGTAACGAGCTGGCACATCCTGCAAGTCTGAGGTGTCCAGAGTGACTGAGACACATACCTGTCTCCTTGAAGATTTGCGGAGACCCAGAGCACCTGATCTGGGGCCTCCCTGTCCCATTTCACAGAGACAAACACCAGCAGATCAGACATGCAGGCTGGATCCTGTGGCCACTGGACTCAAGCAGGTTGCTGGGGGACACAGGGGAGAGTTTGGGGAGCTGAACTGGGGGTGCTGAGGGGAAGGGAGCCCACATGGGCAGATGTGACAGGAGAGTACTGTGAGAGTTCAAGACACAGAGACCTGGGAGAGTTCCCACCTTCTGCTGCTGGGAAAGCCACTCTGTGGGAGTAGACCTGGGAAGACGCCAGCTTGGGAACCACAGCAACCATGTGAGGCACATTCATTCACTTGGGCTGTCAGGGAACTGTTACAACTCTCCTGCCCACTGCAACCCGGAAAGTAGTCTGAGCTGAGAATTTGGTCAGTGTTCACCCCTCCATAGTTGGCTTATACACCAGGCAGTGGTTTCCACAAGAGTAGGACCCACACCTCTCCCCTTAAGAACATGCAGTGAACTTGGGCTGCCCAGTTAGAGAGTTCTCCTCTGACTGGCATTTCACAGAGATGCACACCAGTGGGTCAGGGCACCCCCCCTACCGCTTCCCCAGACTCCCAGCTCCGGGAGGTTTGGAAGCTGGACTCAAGTGGTGAGGGAGCTAACGTGGGCAGGATTTATGGGAAAATAATGCAGCTAAGATGAGGTGATCTGGGAGAGCACCCATCCTCTCACGAAAATGTTACAGTGTTGATTTAGGATGGGTCTTCCAATAGGAAAGTACCCAGCCCAGAGTGACATAGCCAGCAAACAATCAGGCCCTTCCCTCCTAAGAAGTGCTCTCACTCTGGGTAGCCTGCTCTTGTTCTCTTCCCAGATGTCAGTTCTCCCAGCAGGAGCAAACAACCTCTAGCGCCACTATTGCCTTGCAAAGCCTTCCAGGCATGCACAGCCTAACCAAGCTCTGCCTCCCTCCTCCACTGACCTCTGAAATGGTGGAAATCAAACGGTTGTACAATGCCTTGGGAGATAAGCCCCCAAAGCCTGGGGCAGACAAGCGCTCCACTTAAGAGACCAGGGCTTACTACCTACCACTGGCAGAAAGGAACATCTTGGCAGTTGGTATGTCCCTGCAAGCATTAGCCACTGTTCATCATAGCATGTATCACTCATTTAAATAGGGCATGCTTGAATCTTACTCAAAGTACTATCCAACATCTTGGAGATTAAGCTGGGGGACCTAGTATAATTCACAGTGCTGAGAAGAAGTGATGACAGAAGGATAGAAACAACCCAAGAGACACTATCAGGAGAGAATTCAATGTTACAGACAGCTTGATCTGTGAGAGATCTCGCTGCTCTGCTATAGGGAGGAGTGATAGGATCACAGTCTCAGAACAGGGTCCAGCAGTATCTAAGAGCTTTCAGTAGGATTTCAGAGCTTATTAGGGTGCTGCTCAGAATCTGTGCAGAGATATTCCACCAGAGAGCAGGTGCTGCAGAGATGGGATGCTTGCCAATCTGATCTAGGCTTATGGAATTGATGACATCCTCATGGCTCTGGTGCACAAAGCCAGGTCCACTCAATATCCAGACATCCAGAAGTAATCTTGATTTTTTTTTTTTTGAGACAGAGCCTCAAGCTATCCCCCTGGGTAGAGTGCCATGGCATCACAGCTCATAGCAACGTCCAACTCCTGGGCTCAAGCGAGTCTCTTGCCTCCGCCTCCCAAGTAGCTGGGACCACAGGCGCCCGCCACAACGCCCGGCCATTTTTTGGTTGCAGCCATCATTGTTGTTTGGCGGGCGCGGGCTGGGGATTCGAACCCG